>CBVK0100131142.1:0-10379 GCA_900067695.1 Picea abies | reverse complement strand
TGAGTTATCTCTTGGCATTGTATTGGCTATCTATAATAAGGAAGTTTTGTTGGGTTTTCTTCCCCGTGAGGGTTTCCCAAGATAAATGATGTGTCTCTTGTGATTGTGTATTTCTCAGTGATCTTATCTTATGCTATTGTTATCTATTAAAATGCAAAGAAATCTAATAATAGATTAAACCTTAACATGGTATCAGAGCTAAGCAAAAAGAGAGCATCTTTCACAAGAGAAAGTGAAAAATGTCATTGTTGTCGTACATGCAAATTAGGGATTTTTGTTGGTGAGGTATTTAATCCCTAAAACCATCTAGAAAAGTGTGCCCTCCCTCAAGGATCATTTTGGCACCTTCAGCGCAACTTTTCAGTGGCTAGATCTCCTAGAAAGTGAAACCCTAGTTTCACAAAGTACTAGAAAACCAGAGTACCAAAAGTACCAGAGTACCAAAAGTACCAGAGTACCAGAAGTACCCGTCCATAAATCCGCAAATCAAGTTTGGAGGGGTAAAAGTTGGATTTTCATAAATCTAAATACACTAGCTTACTCGCCTCAGCTCAGTGCATCTATCCCCTGGATCAGAATTTCAAAATTCAAAGTTTGAAAAATTAGGTTTTCCTCATAAAACCCTAAGTTGCAGTTGCAGTGACAGTCTCAAAACTAGTTGTAGTATCAGTTGCAGTTGCAGTATCAGTTGCATTTGCAGCCGTAGTACTAGTTCCAATCACCCTTGAAGTTCTTAAGAGTTGGTGATCATTACCGTTGCTACCAGATGGTGCCACTACCTACAAATTCTATCAGAGGTATGTACTCACATATGTTTAAATGGTTAAACTTTAAAGAGTATTCGCAGGAGAAGGGATCTCTTGCTATAGATCCAGAAGGATCTCAAGATCTGACACATTCAGAAGAATAATGCAACTCGGGTTTGATTATTCTGATATGCATCTATTTGATATGACATTATTTTGATCAGTGTTGCATGTTGTAGCTATGACCATCATTCTAACCTTTGATCAAAATATGAGTCAAGGTATTAGATGGATTAAAATTTGAGATCATAGAGCTTATCCTCTAAACCAACCTTCTGTCAAGATAGCGTATTGTCTCAATACAGAAGACAGGTTGAAGAAATCACTCGTCATATTGAGTGAAGGAGACTTGGAAGAAAAGCAAGCTCTCATTCTTGAGGACAAGGCTCCAGGTCCCTGGAGAAACCTCGTGTGTTAGTTCCAGGTTTCCATGGAGAAATTTTTTATCACAAAACTATGAGAGTGTTGACCTCATTTTGTATTGTATGCCTTACCTTTAATCTTTGCTTCAGACAAGTTACAAGTGATAGCTCTAAAAGAGCTACTGTGATGATTGTTCGTGCTATTGCTTTATATTATCAAAAGGATATTACTCTTGCTTGTTGTTTTGTTGACCTTGTTCCAGGTCATAGGTAATAACCCTAAGGAAGTTATAATAAAGGTTGCAGAAGGCAACGTACTAAAGGAGAAACCATAAATGAAGCAATCATCATTGGAAAAGAATAAGGTGGCTTGTATAAGCTAAAGGGTCACTTGGAAGCTGCCATGACCCATGCCATTGAGAATCCATGTGAACTTTGGCATAGAAGATTAGCTCACATCAACTACAATGCACTACCATACATATGCAAAGTTGTCACAGGTCTACCAAAACTCAAGGTTGACTATGAAGGCGTGTGCAATGGATGTGCACAAGGGAAGAACATCAAGAACCCTTTTCTGAAGAGAGACAGCAAAGCAGAAGGAGTCCTAGAACTCATTCATTCAGATGTGTGTGGCCCAATGCCATCATCCTCCATTAGTGGGTATGTATACTATGTATCATTTATTGATGATTATTCTCGTAAGACCTGGTTGTATTTCTTGAAATCTAAAGATGAAGTGTTCAGCAAATTCAAGGAATTCAAAGCCTTGATAAAGAATCTTTCTGAAAGAAAGATCAAGATACTCAGGACAGATAATGGAGGAGAATACACCTCAAAAGAGTTTGTGAACTTCTGCAAAGATGTTGGGATCAAGAGGGAACTCACTACTTCCTATAATCCTCAACAAAACAGTGTAGCTAAAATGAATAACAGAATGATAATGGAAGTTGTGAAGACCATCAAGATCTTCCTATATGCTTATGGGCAGAAGCAGCAATGACAGATGTATATGTGCAAAACTTATTGTCCCATAGTGCACTTGGGTTCAAGACCCCGGAAGAGATGTTCACCGAAAAGAAGCCATAGGTAAGCCATCTCAAAATATTTGGTTGCCCAGTATTTATACATATACCAAAAGAGAAGAGAAACAAGTTGGAACCCTCAAGAAAAAGGGGAATATTTGTGGGATACTGTGAGGTCTCCAAGGCCTTCAGGATCTATATACCAGGTCACCGTCACATTGAGATCAGTAGGGATGTGACCTTTGATGAAGATGCAGCGCTCAAAAAATCGAGAAGATGCCAGCTTGAAGAAGTATATGAAGAGGAAACCATAATCCCTAGAATTGTAGATTTAGTGAGGGAGGTTCCCAGAGCTGCTGAACTAGTGAGGAAAGTCATAACTTCCCCTGATGAGGAAATTATAGAAGATCATGATGTAGTAGAGTTTCAGGAACCTCCTCAGATGACGATCTCCCATAAGAGAAAGCCAGCTTGGGCTAGAGATCATATTCAATATGGAGAGAAATATGGTGTTATCGAAGGAACCACAAGACATGTGAAGAGACCTAACCCATTCTCCAGTTCTATGGCTTTGATGTGTGATCTCCTAAAGAAGGAGCCTACCTACTTTGAAGAAGCCATTCAGAAGAAAGAATGGGCAGATGCCATGACAGAAGAATACCAATCCATAATAAATAACGATGTATGGGAAATAGTTCCCAGACCGAATAGCAAGGATGTGGTATCGTCCAAATGGCTTTTCAAAATAAAACATGTTGTTGATGGAAGTATTAATAAGTATAAATAAATATTTTTCACTCGTGGCTTTTCTCAAAAGGAAGGCATTGACTATGAAGAGACATTCGCTCATGTATCCAAATACACTTCGTTCAGAACCATCATAACCCTTGCATCTAAGATGAAGTGAAAGTTACACCAAATGGACGTAAAGACAACTTTCCTAAATGGTGTCATCAAAGAAGAAGTGTATATAGAGAAACCTAAAGGATTTGAAGATGAAGACAAGAAGTCTCATGTCTGAAAGCTAAAGAAGGCTTTGTATGGATTGAAGCAAGCTCCTAGAGCTTGGTATGGCTAGATAGACAGTTTCCTGACGAGATTGGGCTTTACCAAGAGCAAAGTAGATTCTAACCTCTACTTCAAGGTTATGAACGATGAGCCAGTGATATTACTATTATATGTGGATGACTTACTCTTAACTAGAGAATAAAATCTCATCACTGAATGTAAGAAGAGGCTCACCTCAGAATTTGAGATGAAAGACCTTGGCCTAATGCATTAGTTCTTAGGTCTTGAGGTATGGAAGAGTTCAGAGAGGATCTTCCTTAACAAAGGGAAGTATGCAGTTGAAATCCTGAAGTGATTCGACATGTTAGAGTGCAAGTCCATGAATACACCCATGGAAATGAAGCTAAAGTTGTTGGTCGATACTTCATCAGAATTGATTGATGCCACGTTGTATAGACAGATTATTGGATCGTTGATGTACCTAACAAACACTAGACCAGATATTTGTTTTTCCGTGAACACCTTGAGTCATTTTTTGGTAGAACCCAAACATGTTCACCTTGTGGCTACAAAACATGTGATGAGGCACTTTAAGGGTACATTAGATTGTGGTCTTAGTTATGATGGAGATCATGATTTCACATTGAGTGGGTACACTGATTCAGATTAGGCTGGAAGTTTTTCTTATAGGAAGAGCACTTCAAGATGTTGTTTTAGTTTGGGACCAGCCATGATCTCATGGCAGAGTAGGAAGCAATCCAGCATTGTTCTCAGCAGAGTAGAAGAAGAATACATTGTTGCGTGTTCTGCTAGCTAAGAATCTATATGGCTTTGAAATTTGTTGATCGGTCTATTTGACCTAGATATGGAAGCAACCATGATCCTATCTGAAAACCAGAGATGCATAAAAATGACAGAGAATCATGTATTCCATGACAGGTTGAAGCACATAGAGATCTGATATCATTACATCCATGACATGGTGTAGAGAGGAGCCTTAAAGCTCCAGTATGCTAGCATGGATGAACAGGTTGTTGATGTGTTGACCAAGCCTCTATCTCGTGTAAAGTTTGATCACTTTCGATATAATCTTGGTATAGTCCGAAAGGACCTTCCTCGAAAGGGGGAGTAGCTATTGTGATATGACTAGTACTGTGCTTCCAGATTGATAGTTGTGACGTAAAGCCAGTCTAGTATCTTGCTTCCAGCTTGAGTGCTAGGATGTAAAGCAAGACGATGAGATGAGACTAGCACTATGCTTCCAGCTTGATAGTTGTGATGTAAATCCAGTCTAGTATCTTGCTTCCATCTTGAGTGTTGTGAGGTGATGAGATGAGACTAGCACTATGCTTGCAGCTTGATAGTTGTGACGTAAAGCCAGTCTAGTATCTTGCTTCTAGCTTGAGTGTTGTGACGTAAATCAAGGCGTTGATATGAGACTAGTACGGTGCTTCCAGCTTGAGAGCTATGACGTAAAGTCGGTCTAGTATCTTGCTTCCAGCTTGAGTGTTGTGATGTAAAGCAAGACGTTGAGATGAGACTAGTACTGTGCTTCCAGCTTGAAAGTTTTGATGTAAATCCAGTCTAGTATCTTGCTTCCATATTGAGTGTTGTGATGTAAAGCAAGATGTTGAGATGAGACTAGTATTGTTCTTCCAGCTTGAGAGTTGTGACGTAAAGCCAGTTCAGTATCTTGCTTCCAGCTTGAGTGTTGTGACGTAAAGCAAGACGTTGAGATGAGACTAGTATTGTGCTTCCAGCTTGAGAGTTGTGACATAAATCTGGTCTAGTATCTTGCTTCCAGCTTGATTGTTGTGATGTAAAGCAAGATAAGTATCTTTCTTCCATCTTGATTGTTGTGACGTAAAGCAAGACGAGTATTGTGCTTCCATCTTGACATTTGTGATGTAAAGCCAGTCCATTATTATGATGATGAGCCAGCCTCGTGTTGTGATGATGATGTATTAGTTTTATACTAATTCATATTGATGCAGATGATGATTGCATTCCTTTGAGAATGAAAATGCTGCCGATGAAGAAAACTTCCAATGATTTATAGATACGACAGTCAATGTTCCAAGATGATATTGATGATGTTGTCCTCTTGATGCTATTGATGATAAAGGCCTCTCTCTCGTCTAATGTTGTTGAAGAATACCCTTCTTGTTAAGGGGGAGTGTTGAAATAATGTAACTGCAAAGTGTATTCTAATTATTATTTTGATATATTATTCATTGGATCAATCCCCATTGTGGATTGATCATGTCGACCACTGTAAAGGACCGAATCCCCTTTTGTGGATTGGTCATAATGTAATTGTAATAGGCAAAAGAAGAAGTCAGCCCCAAAATATATCAAAGAGGCCCCAGAATATAATAAAGGTGGTTATAACCACCCAAAAGAAGAAGTTGGCCCTGCAAGTGAAAAGACACTTCTGCACGTGCCAGATTTGTATAAATAAGGAGGTTAGCGCCTCACTTAGAAACACACACTTGTTCAATGAGAGACAAGTTTCAGAGCTACAGTTGGAGAAGAGAGAGAGATATAGGTGCATCTTTGGGAGAGGACTTTCTGTACTTGTTTGAGTTATCTCTTGGCATTGTATTGGCTATCTATATTAATGAAGTTTTGCTGGGTTTTCTGCCCCATGAGGTTTTCCCAAGATAAATGATGTGTCTCTTGTGATTGTGTATTTCTCAATGATTCTATTTTATGCTGCTGTTATCTATTGAAATGCAAAGAACTATAATAATGGATTAAACATTAACGCTATCGTCGAGACTTTGAAATTTTGGAGTTTTTGTTGTTTGGACTTGTTGGAACATCCGAAGCGCAAAGCTCTGAAGTGACCGCTAGAGACTTTCTCTTTAACACTCATGCAGATCCAAAATTTCGGGGATCATTAGGATCGATCGATCAAATTAAAGTTGCTCATTGACTATAGGTACCGTAAGCACCTTATTGATAAATAACAACCAATTGATTTGATTTTAAAATTAAAAGGCAACTTTGTAAATTTTTTTCTTTTTTGGGTAAAATTTTATTTCTAAAAGGTAAAATATATAAAGCTCAAAAGCTCAAAATTATGTGTGTTATAACATAGGCTCCATCTAGGGATTGTGGCTCCCTGTGAGGTGTGAAAGAACAGTAGACCAAGTCATACTTGTATACTTGTAGGCAGATTACAAGTTTATTATCAGGTCTAAATACTTGTATATGTGACAATGAGCATGAATAATGTTTGACCACATTTAGAACTACAGGATTTAGAGTAGACCTTCAAAATTCGTATCCATTGTATCCACATAGTTCTAAGGCCACAAAACACACCAAATTTGAGCCATGTATCAGAGATAAAGTATAAAATCTCAAGTGTTTGCAACCATAAACATTAATATGACTGTGTAAATAAGGAAAGTTGATAGTGAAATGTTTGATTACTTAGGTGTTTAGTTCATGAACTAATAGCATTACGATCCACATAAGAAGGAAACCATTACTTTGTAATCAAAACAATGTTGAAGCCCTCAAAGCACTGTTGAATCAAGTGTGATGTTTGGCATCATTCATTAGGTCGTTGAATTTAATTTTGCATCGATTTTCATTCAAGGATTTTCAAGATCACAAATAAACAAAAATGTTGCAAAGATTGTTAGGTAACAAGCTTGACATTCAAGTCTTGTGCATACCAAACTCTTGTCCATGGTTCTAGACATATGAAATATGCATTCAAGTTCATTTAGGTGAGGTACAGAGAAGTTATTAAGCCGTATACTACTTCATGCACTTAGATATGAAATAATGAACTCAAATCCATGAAATCTAGAATTAGAAGTGAGGTTTAGGTGAAAAAAGAAGCAAGTCGTTCCAATAATATCATCATCGATTTACCACAATTTCAAGGGCACCTTCAAAAAATAGGGTTAGTTCCAAAGATGAACCAATTGTTGGCTTAACTGGTCTGGGCATGGGTTGTAAGACCCAAGGTTCATTTTAACTATGACCAACAAACCCACAAGACACTGACCCTTTCAGCATCACCTGCTTGCGCATATGAAGTCTCACCCGAGGTATTTATTGGGACTGCAAGAACTAGGATTTTGTAGTAGTAAGGGAAAGGGAGGCAGATACTCGAGTCATTGTTCCTTCTTATAGCTAATGTATGTTTTTGATTATTACAGATATTCTCACAATCATTCATGAATATTGCACCATAATTAATCCATAAACTAATTAATTAGGGAAAGGGAGGTGGGAGGTAAGCTTGATGACTCAAGAAAAATCAGTTCCAGAAAGACAAGACCTCAAAGAAATGAATACATCAACATCTCAACACTCTCAGGTATGGTCCCTACCAATGATAATACTTAGTTAATTGATAATGGTGCCTCCAAGCACATGACCAGTCTTAGAGATCACCTAACACATTTTGTTGAGAAAGAGACACATCTACATGTTTAATTTATAGTGGTTCCTCTAGGCACATGACCAGTCTTAGAGATCACCTAACACATTTTGTTGAGAAAGAGACACATCTACATGTTGTCCTTGGAGATGATGCCAGATATAATGTAAGCGGAGTTGGAACTTCTACTTTCCAACTAGACTCAGATATGCTGCTTCAATTAAAGGAAGTACTATATGTACCAAGAATGAAGAGGAACCTTGTCTCTATTTCTTCTTTGGAAGACAAGGGCTACAAGATTACCTTCTCAGAAGGAATAGTCTTTGCATGGAACAAAGACTCTCATATAAGTGAGTTGTGGCATAGAAGACTTGCTCACATTCATTATAGAGCTCTCCCTGCTCTAGGGAAAATGGTAACAAGTCTACCAGAAATACATATTCAACATAAAGGTGTTTGCAAAGGTTGTGCCCTTGGAAAAGGTGTTTGCAAAGGTTGTGCCCTTGGAAAAAATGTTAAAGGATCCTTCTCAAGCAGTGACAAAAGATCCAAGGAAATATTGGACATGATACATTCAGATGTGTGTGGGCCAATGACTGTTTCATCTCTGAATGAGTACTTATAATATGTACTCTTCATAGATGATCACTACCAGAAGACTTGGATTTACTTTATGAAGAACAAGGATGGAGTCCTTGCAAAATTTCAAGAATTCAAAGCTTAGGTTGAGAACCAGACCGGAAGAAAAATCAAATTTTATATTAAGCAGCCAGAAGGATTCATTTTACACAATGAAATATCTCATCTATGGAGGTTGAGCACTGTTTCATCTCTGAATGAGTACTTATAATATGTACTCTTCATAGATGATCACTACCAGAAGACTTGGATTTACTTTATGAAGAACAAGGATGGAGTCCTTGCAAAATTTCAAGAATTCAAAGCTTAGGTTGAGAACCAGACCGGAAGAAAAATCAAATTTTATATTAAGCAGCCAGAAGGATTCATTTTACACAATGAAATATCTCATCTATGGAGGTTGAAGAAAGCTCTATATGGTCTAAAACAAGCACCACGTTCTTGGTACGAGAAAATGGATGGATTTATGATGAGTTTGGGATTCAACAAAAGTGCGGCTGACCCAAAATTATATTATAACATTGATGTCAATGAGTTTTTGATTTTGGTCCTATATGTGGACGACCTTTTCCTCACCGGTTCAGAGAGACTCATTGCTGAATGCAAACGAGCATTGAATGCTAAATTTGAAATGAAGGATTTGGGCTTGATGCACTACTTCTTGGGACTAGAAGTATGGCAGAGGACAGATGGAATCTTCCTGAGTCAAGGAAAATATACTGTGGAGATACTGAAAAAGTTCAACATGACAGAATGCAAATCCATGCCCACTCCAATGGTAATGTATTTGAAGAATATGAGTGACACTGATTCAGGAGATGTAGATCCACACTTATACTGACAATTGATTGGATCACTGATGTATCTGGTTAACAACAGAACACAAATTTTCTTATGTAGTAAATGTACTTAGCCAATTGAGACAGACACACTGGATAGTTGCAAAACATGTATTGAGATACTTACAAGTCACAATTGATTATGGCCTAAGATATGCCTCTAGTGTGGAATTGAGCTTGCAAGGATATGTCGATGCATATTGGGCAGGAAGCGTAGTAGACAGAAAAATTACCTCCGGTTATTGCTTCACTTTAGGGTCTTCCATGGTTTCCTAGTGTAGTAGAAAACAGAGCTTTGTAGCATTGAGCACCGCAGAGGTAGAATACATTGCATTGAATGTAGCAGTCTGCGAAGCAGTGTGGCTTCGTAAACTTCTGACTGACTTGTTCGATCGTGAGATGGATCCTACTACCATTCATTGTGATAACCAAAGCTGTGTAGATCTCTTCGAGAACCTTGTGTTTCATGACATATCGAAACACATCGAGATAAAGTATCACTATATTAGAGACATGGTGCAGAGGAATAAAATACATGTACAATATCTTCCTACTCATGAACATATTACATATATATATTCACCAAACCACTTGCCAAGACAAATTTTGAGTATTTCCTTGAGAGACTTGGCTTGGTGGAGAATGCCTCCCTGGCTGAGAGGAAGTGTTGATGATTGTAGCTATGTGAGACATTCTCCAGAACACAAACTTGAGAGAGAGATCCTGAGACGGGTGTGTGGTTCCTATTTGAGATAGATATGGAATGTAGACATGGCCTCCTCCTTACAGAGTCTTGAGAAGAACTCCAAATGATTCTCTTGTGTAATGCAGTGAGAAAGGAGATTTGCAGAGTTCGATGTGCATGTGGTTGAGCACAAGGTGAACGTGTGAAATCCCAAAGTTCTGGGTGCATTGTCATGATACATAAATGAAGATGATGTATTAATCTCCTCTCGGCAAATAGTTGATGAGAAACTCCAGATGACTTTCCGGTGTAATGCAATTGCAAAAAAGATCTGTTGAGTGGATGTGCCTATGGATGATCATAGGTGAACGTGATCTTAGTGGCTAAGCAATGGTAAAGAAGTGGTTCTTTTGTGTAATGTAGTGCGCCAGAGATATGGACATCCCTATGGATGTGCCCCTAGTGGTTGAGCACTAGTGGGTGTATGAGATCCCTTGCTATATTGTTCTAGAGTCAGACCTTCATGTAACCCTAATTGTAATGTAAAGGGTACAGGTCAGCCCCACCTTAATGTGATTGATAATTAATATAAAATATAATTAATCTAGTT
>CBVK0100131133.1:0-16303 GCA_900067695.1 Picea abies | reverse complement strand
AAAGTGGCAGGACAAAGTGGACAACTTCCAAGGAGTCAGGAAAAGAGACTTAGAAATAGTACCTGAGTTGGGCCCTTCATTTGAAGAAGATAAAGAAAAAATAGTCCAAGTTGGAAATGGAAGTAACCTGGAACCAGAAGGAAAGGAAGAACAACAAGCCAACCTAGAGTCCACGAAAAAGCTAAAGACTTGACTTGGGGCAAGTCAAGGATTGTGGTCAGAGCTTGTTGGGGCCTTCATTTTGATGAACAGAAGTTACGCAAGTTATATTGCAGCTTCATTTTGGTGAAAAAAAGTTGTGTAAGCTACTTAGGAGCTGGATAACGGACTAAAGGGAAGAAACAAAAAGCGGTTGGAAGGACAGTGCAACATCAGTTTTGAAGAAAGCGGTTGGAAGGACAGTGCAACATCAGTTTTGAAGAAAGAAGTTGCAACAAGATCAAGAAGAAAGGAGAACTCTCAGGCTCTCAACCGGTAAACCTAGATCATATTATATATATAGGGGATCCATATGATTGTAAAGGGGTTGGGATGGGATTGTTGTTGTTGCTAGATTCATTGTTGTTATCGTCCATATTGTTAGTTTAGCTAAAGTTCTGGATTCTGAGTTCGGACCCAGACAGAGTATGTAATGGAGACATGTCATGTTGTAGTGTTGAAAGAGCAAGGTGTTGAGATAACCTTGTCTCTCAGTAGTACATAGCATTTGCTATTAGCTTTCGCATGACCGATTTGTATCTGTAACTCAATCTAATCTTGTATTTTGAGAAGAAACATGTTATATGATAATATAGTGGGAGACTGAATTTTTCTTGAAGATAACTTGCTTATTTAGTCTTTTGAATGTATTGAATGGTATGGTATCTTTATGTCTGATATTCTTAATTGGATATATCTTGCTTATGAATATCCTCACAACTCTAAGAATGAGCAGAAGATCTTGAAGTATAGCTGTGGGACAGTAAAAGAGAAGCTGAACTACAACCCAGGAAGCTACAAGAGAAACTATAAAAAGTGGTTTTGGATGAAAACAATGCACGAGTAACCTTGCATAAAAGGACTGCAGAGTTCACAACCATTTTCAAATAGGTTAGTGATTGGATGGGAATCATTTCGAGGCACAAGCAAACATTGGAAGACCTGCACTTGCAGATCTAATCGCTCAATGAAGAAGCAACCAACACCCTGGATCCACTGGAACAATAAGAAAAATTTGACAAGATCCAGCAAGCGGATAATGATCTGAATGCATTATTCAAAGCTCAAACTGTGGCTAAGAAAGAACTAAGAGAGTTTCGACCTATAGTCCGGACAACTTACCTACAGATGCATCAAGTGGATGCCATAGTTGATTCATAATGGAACTCTCTAGTTTCATCCAAACCAAAAGAATGCATTACAGACGCCACCCAACAGTTTGTTGTTGAAGCTTCACTACTTTCCAGGAAGTGGCAGGACAAAGTAGACAACTTCTAAGGAGTCGGGAAAAGATCCTTAGAATTAGTACCTGAGTTGGGCCCTTCGTTTGAAGAATATAAAGAATAAATAGTCCAAGTTGGAAATTGAAGCAACATGAAACTAGAAGGAAAGGAAGAACAACAAGCCAACCTAGAGTCCACAAAAAAGCTAAAGAATTGACTAGGGGCGAGTCAAGGATTGTGGTCGAATCTTGTTGGGCTCTTCGTTTTGATGAATAGAAGTTACGCAAGTTATATTGCAACTTCATTTTGGTGAACAAAAGTTGTTTAAGCTGCTTAGGAGCTGGATAACGAACTAAAGGGAAGAAACATAAAGCGGTTGGAAGGACAGAGCAACATCAGTTTTGAAGACAGAAGTTGCAACAATATCAAGAAGAGCGTATAACTCTCGAGCTCTCAACCAACAAACCTAATCAGATTATATAGATAGGGGATCCATATGATTGTAAAGGGGTTGGGATGGGATTGTTGTTGTTGCTAGATTCATTGTTGTTATCATTCATATTATTAGTTTAGCTAAAGTTATGGATTCTAAGTTCGGACCCAGACAGAGAATGTAATGGAGACATGTCGTGTTGTAGTGTTGAAAGAGCAAGGTGTTGAGATAACCTTGTCTCTTAGTAGTACATAGCATTTGCTATTAGCTTTGGCATGACCGATTTGTATCTATAACTCAATCTAATCTTGTATTTTGAGAAGAAACATGTTATATGATAATATAGTGGGAGACTGAATTTTTCTTGAAGATAACTTGCTTATTTAGTCTTCTGAATGTATTGAATGGTATGGTATCTTTATGTTTGATATGCTTAATTGGATATATATTGCTTATGAATATCCTCACAACTCTATTTTCTTCATTCTCGGTTAGGAAACGTTTAGATCTGCTACAGGCTTAAACTAGCTTGTGTAAGACTGGTATGACTCCTGATACTTCATAGATTTGTCTAAGTATTCTCCTTGCCCTTTCCTCTCTCTCTCGTCTTGGTTGCACTTGAGGTGAGACTTCTTCCCTCCCGGGAAGATGAAAATGCCAACACTCTAGACTACTTCGGTACCTTTTTTTGGAAACTATAAGAGGACCCTGGTCTGATCACTTCTACGCCAACAATCACCCAAACACAATTTGCAAGAGATAATTATTGGCTTATAACCATGTTCTAAATTTTGATAATAAGACATGTACATAAATTTCCAATATGGACATTTCAAGTCATAGTCACAGTGAGAATGTTGATACCTAATATACTTGTAATTACTCTAAGAACTTAGAGGTGGATTCTTAATAAAAATAAAGTTATGTTTAAGCAGTGCTTTGATAAGGCAAAATCAAAACCAATTTAATGTGCATAGTGGAATTGCAAATGACAACATCAATTTAATTTTAAAAACAATAGTAAGACATGTGAGCTATGCAACTCTATTACAAACCCTTTAAAACATGGGCACAAGTTTGGTGGAAAACTAATGAAAAATGCAATAAGAGCTTTGACTTTGAAAGTGATTATCAGTGAGATAAGAGCTTTGGATTTGAAAGATCATCACAAGCCAAAACCTTAGAATTAGAATGTGGTTATGGAAATTACCAATACACTAATGAAAAATCACAAAAATGGTCTATGATTATTGCATTTAGCAATGTGCCAAGATTTCTGGAGATATCACCTAATGCAACTTCCAAAAAGAGTATATGAGTATTGCATTTAGCAATGTGCCAAGATCTCTAGAGATAACACCTAATGAAACTTCCTTTGCTTACACATGCTTTGTGTAACTACTTTTAAGGAGCTCGATTACCTATAATTTTGTAAACTTGTTAATAAAAGCTTAACTTTACTTAACAATCTACTAATAACAAAATACTTGAAATATTGGACTATATCCATTACAAAAACGAAAAAGAGTTTGATGAAAAAAATGCTTACCCTGTGATAAAGGGAGACTAATTCTAAAGATAGTGTTGTTTACAAAATCTAGCAGAAGAATATCTCCATTGAGCAGTAGAATTGAGTATGCGTAGACATCCATCTTGATGCCATTCAATATAGTTTCAATTGTACAAAGTATACCATTCTTCTAGAATAGAGAATGCTCTACAACAACACAAGGAAGATAAGAGCATATACACAAAACTTTAATGGGGGTATATGACAAATGATCAAGGAAATAACTCGAATTACCTTCACGAAAAATACGCCCCCCTCCAATGGAGTCGATATCGCGGTCTGACACATGCATATGCATCAATCCATGTAGAGGGGTGAAATTTTGGGTCTATACCTAGATGAATGGTCGCAATTGAAACTAGTAGGGACAAGAGAATTTCACTATTATATACTATATTATTGACCGATACATAGGCTTAAGGACTCCGTCTGGTTGTCTGTCCAAATCAAATAATAAGAATTCTAGGGCTCTTTGTCACTGATTATTGGTTGTGTGTACAAATCGAATAATAAAAATGCTAGATCTCTCTGTGATCGATCTTTAATTTAATGACAACGGTGGTAGCGTGGTGAGTCATTAATGAAGGAACTACTAATGTAATCTCTCTATCATAGAACTCTGACTATGATCATTAAAATACTTATCTTTTCATCATCAAACATAATAAATATATATAAATACATTTTATTATATAATTTAAATTTATTGTTAAATTCACACAAAATGGTTATATATGTAAACACATTTCACACAAGATGGTTATATATGTAAATACATTTTATTATATAATGTAAATTGTTAAATTCATACAAAATGGTTTTTGAATTTCCAGAATGACTTCTGATGTGGTTTGTTTTGATAAGCAAGAATAAAGTCCATGTCCTTGAATGTTGTAATATCCTTGTTTATTGAGTCATCGAGTACCAACGAGAAATTCTAAGGGGCACTAAGGAAGTGAATTGTTTCAACGGACTAACCAATGGATAGTTGAAACCCATTCCACCACTAGCAATGTCGGGTTCTGCTTGTAATACCTTGTTTTCCCCCAAGATTGTAATTATGCTTAAGACTTCATATGATTATGTTTATGAAGCATGTAATTGTGTTTTGATTAAGGAAAAAACCAAACAAGTGACTGAGAGGGAACAACCTTGAAATTACTGGCCATGATACACAAGTGGGAATTGATGAAACAAGGATTGATCGCGTAGTTGGGTGAGGTGGAGTTGAGATGTTTTTATGAAGAAAATAAAAAGCTTGTTTAGCAAGCCAGCTTATGCTTGCAAAGCATAAACATATGCCTATCAAGGTATCCATGCATGTATGGAACCACATGAGTTGTTATGAGGAACAAGCTTGGTAGTTGGAGTAGTTAATAACTATTGATAGTGGTCTCTTAGAGAAGTCAATGGTCGATTCGATGACTTGACACAGAGGACACCACGGATTTTCCCCTTCAGTATGGGAACTACAGGCTACATGTTGCGTCTGTAGGAAGCCATGGGAATCCCAAGAAGATTGGAGGAAGAAGAGGCCAAAGATGAAAAGACACAACCATACCAGACAACCAATATGGAAGAGAGAAATATACAGGAAGGCTATTAAGAGGTACAAACATACAACAAAAGAGAACTACGCATGAGAGAGAACCGTGAGTCACCAAGAGTGGCATAAGAAGAACACTCTAAGAAAGAACATGACATCAACAAGTTCACAGGTTAAGAGCGCAGTGAATAGGGGTGTTCATCGGCATAGATTGAAGGAGAAAAGGGAGTGGAGATATTTCCTTGAGGAAAATAGGAAGCTTTTACAAGCTTATGATGATCACCTTGGAACATAGAAGACGCGTATCCAAACTGGAGTGATAGAGGGATAACACTTGATACTTACTGGACAGAAATCGACACTTGTAAGGGAAGGTCACCGAGGGACTGTATATCAAAGAAGGGAATCCCTTGTGTAAAAGAAATCTAGTTGATAAACTACTTGATAAACCTGTAGAGACCTTGAGCTCAGTGAGAAGGGGAAAAAAATGTTGTTGTCAGAGGAGGAAGGAGAGAAACCTTTCTAGATCATCCTGAGCTTGGAAACCAACTGAATCATTCCCCTTGTGGTATCATGGCTTGGCACGGGGGTTGTAGGAAGGAACTCTACACTATGGTCTAATATTGGGAGGAAAGGCGTCCTCTCTCGGTCAGTTGGTTGTGGACATTTCCCTGATTAGATAAGTATTTAACTTGATCTATTTAAATGTGCATGAATGATGTAATTGTGTAATTTTTTTATTTAAATGGGAAATGTGAATGCTTATAATAAATGAATGGAAACCCTAAGTAATTGGGTTATGCTTTTTGTTGCCATTGTTTAAACTGTTAAACTGTGAATCTGAATAAGTGTGAACAGTCTGTGTCCCGAAGGATCTTGTAACTTGAGAGGAAATTTTTTAAGACATGGACAAAAACATTGTTTACTCGGTGATGCAAGAGTCTCGATGTTTGAGATATTCCCGCGAGTGATAGAGGACCTTGAGTCCCGAGGAAATCGATATTTATGTGGAAAGCTTGCAAGATATGTAAGAAGCTTATCTTTGATAAGTTGAAAGGTCCTTGACAGACTTAGAGAAATTTTCCAACTCTTGAAGATATGGTATTAACCTTGTCAAACCCCTGAAAATAAACTAAGATATGGTATTAACCTTGTCAAACCCATGAAAATAAACTAAGTCCCTAAGTCAGATGTTAATCAATAAAGAAAAATTGGGTTGATTGGGGAGAGTTTATAGTCGTTGATCTGACAGGCGAGTAGATCTCAGCCCTTCATCAAGAAAGGGATTGTTGTCAAAAATGATTAAGTGTGAGGACTTATGTGAAGTACAATGACAACAACGAGATCCTAGAGATGGGACTAGGACAGTCGATTCGTCGGAGTAACCTCGACGAGATCTAGACAGTTGATGCGAGATGCATCGTTATCGGGATATAGGAGGTTGGTGAAGTGAGTGATGAGCCTGGAGGGTGTCGACGATGATGAAGACCCTGAAAAGAGACGAGAGTCGTCAATCGGTACACAAGCGAGAGTTGATCCCATCATAGATTGTTGTAGGTTTTTTTAAGTGAAAAGGGGGTGATGACATCATGTTGATGTGGCATTCTAGCTTGGTAGCCAACATACCTCTAGGGGTGACATGTGTCACCAATGGAATGGTTGATTGACACAAGTGGCCCTGGATGGTATTTGGAAGCCCTTATGGCTTCGACTACAATCTAGACCGTTGGATCTCGATGTCGTCAGATCTCAGCCATTCATCAGAGGATGTTGGGCATGGGTCTAGAAGTGTGGATACGAGCAATTGTCGACAACGAGGAGATCTTGAGATTTGACGATGTCCATTGATCAACAAGTGGGTGAGATGAGATCTCAACCGTGGATTTGTTGTAGGACCCACCTACTCACCAAAGTCAGGACTAGTGGGGCGGAAATTAAAAATCATGCGAGTTGGAGGCACTGATGCAATCGAATCCATTGAAGGTCTGATCCAAGAGTCATCGGATCTGGCAATAGTCTGAAGGGAGGATCGTTTTTAGGGTAGGGAAGTCGGGGTAAATGGTATCTAGTGGGAGATAGACCTCGACGATGACAAAAAAAGGTTCGTGAAGTCAAAACTTTTGAGCGGTGAGTTAAGGGTAGTTGCCACATCGGCGCCACACCAATGCCACATCAGATGGTATGAGTGGTAGGGAGCCATGTGGATTCCATATTGCAGTAAGGTGGATTTTTTCAGTAAGAGCCTCGAAAATTTGGGAGGTTGTGACTTTAGATCTAGAGATCGTATTTGGGCATGGTCATAGTCATTGGAAGGATCTCGGTGAGAAGAATCCATATATGGTCCTTAGAAACAAGTAAAAGTTGAGTTGAGAAAGAGAAATATTAACATCCCACCAACCTAAGTTAGGGTTAGAGGGTCGTGTGTGTTATAGAGTGGTATCATTGCAGAGTTCAAACTCTAGGCATGAATGGGTCGCCAAGGCTGCTTGAAACCATTTAAGAATGTTTTTGATGTTGTTTAACATACATGATTTAAATTGGTAACTTAATTACTGATAATGGTTATTGTTTTAGTATGCAGGATGTATTGAAAGGCAAAATAGGTGAATGATACAACATAGTATGGCAGATACCTCGTACCTCAAAGATGAGGAATTCGATGGCCAGAGGGATAGAGAAACCCCTCCATATTTGATGGCCACTGTTAGAAGTCTGAAGGAAGACAATGAAATGCTCATGAGAGCTCGAGCCGAGCAGGAATAGTTGAATGCAGTGTTACTGCAGAGCTTGTCAAAGATTAAAAAACATCTGCAACAAGGCCAAATTAATGCATATTTCCAGCAATCAGAGAGGTTGAAAACCACTTTAGATGCCTAAAGGCACATGCTAAGCCATAGTAACGTGGGAAGAAGTTATTCAAGAAAGACACATTGAGGTGCTAAGAAGGGCAGATCAGGTGGAAGCATTTCCACAAAGTCATCTAGCAAGAAGACTACTTCGGTAGAGTTGTGCAACAGTGGCACAGATTCAAGTGTTCTGAAGAGGAAGAAGAAAAGGAATTCTCAGAATTCTCTAACTGAAGAATTCAAGAAGGCTAATTTTCCTACCTTCCATGGAGAGATCAAGAAAGGAGAAGAAGTCGAGGCATGGTTGTTTGGTCTGAAGAAGTAATTTCGGGTACACAATTACTCCGATAATACTAAAGTGAGGATCACCATTTTCAATATGAATGGAGGAGACTCCATTTGGTGGGAACACATCAAGGAAATCAAGGGATTAAAGGAAAGTAAACTGACGTGGAAGCAGTGTGAGAAATACCTCTGAAAGGCATATCTATCGAAAAAGTATTATGATGATAAAATCAAGGAATTCCATGAAAAAAAGTTAGGACAAATTACCATGGATGCATATGCCAAAAGGTTTATGGAGATATTGAGGTATGTCCCTTACCTCAAGGATGAGAAAGAAAGAGTGCAATGTTTTATCAGTGGGTTACCAAAGTCCTACCAGGATATAATCGAGTTTGATAAGCCAAAAACATTTGAGGACACTATTCGAAAGGCCAAGTGTTTTTATGACTAATCTAAGCATAATCAAGAGCCTTCAAAAGATTGGAAGAGGAAGGAAAAGAGTGGATTCCATAAGAAGGGCTTCAAGTCATTTCCATACAAGAATTCTAGGAAAGGTGCATAGTTGGGTCAACCAAGCAGAAGTGTGCATCAATAGAATTTTCCATCTCAAAGTGGAAACAAGCCAACAAAGAAATCAAGAGAAAAAACAAAGGAACCCAAGAAATGACCTTTGCAATGTTGGGGATGTGGGGAGCCACACCTACTGATGGATTGTGTCCACATACAACATGACAACAAGAAGGTGTGTAATGTACAGGAGGAAGCTATAGTCAACGAGGTAGCTAGAAGTGTGCCAAGGATATATGCAGCTGTGGAAAATCAACAAGCATACCACTAAGCCTATGTGGTGGAATTGGAAGGTACTATTACCAAGCAACCTATCTCTATTTAAATTGACCCAGGATCTAACCTCAATTATATTTCACCTCGAGTTGTTGAGACATGTCCATTGAAGAGAAAGAAATATGCAAGAGCATGGTTGGTTCAGTTAGCCACTGGAATAAAGAGGAAAGTGGTTAAGGTGATTCAAGCCTGTTCATTTGTGAAGAGTGGACTACAGACTCATGAAGCCTTAAATATCCTACCCCTAGGCTCATACGATGTGTTGTTGGGTATGGAATGGCTAGCTTCCCACAAGGAAAAATTAAATTGTTATGATAAAGTTTTGGAGTGTGAAGTTATTGAGGGAAATGCAATAATTTTGCAAGGAATTCAAAAACCAGTTTTAGTGAGGCAAATATCAACGTTGCAACTCAAGAACTTCAACATAAAAGGGTGCCACTTGTATGCTATAAAAGTACTTAATTTAGTAGAAATCAAGGAGTTGAAAGTTGAACATCACCATGTGCTATGGGATTCATAGATGTGTTTCCAAAGGAGGTGCCAGGGCTACCTTTGAAAAGAGATCTTGATTTTTCAATAGATCTCGTACTTGGGGTGGTACCAACATCAAAAGTTCCTTACAGGATGAGCACACTAGAGTTGGTGGAGTTGAAGGTGCAATTGAAGAAAATGTTGGATAAAGGTTACATTAGTTCGAGTGTATCCCCATGGGGACCACCAACCTTGTTTGTAAAGGAAAAGGATGGCATGTTGGGATTGTGTATCGACTATAGATAGTTGAACAAGATGACCATCAAGAGGAAATATCATTTTCCCATGATTAATGACCCTCTTTGATCAACTCAGAGGAGTTGTAGTTTTCTCAAAGATTGATTTAAGGTCTAGATATCACCAATTCAGAATCAAGGATGAGGACATCGAGAAGACAACCTTTAGAATGAGGTACAAACACTATGATTTTGACGTGGTGCCATTTGGGCTCACAAATGCACGAGCTACATTCATGTGTTTAATGAATTGTGTTCTTAGCAAATATTTAGACAAGTTTGTCATAATATTTGTGGATGATATTTGGTTTATTCCAGGACAGACAAAAGCATGAAGAGCATCGCATGATGGTGTTACAAGTACTAAGAGAATACTAGGTGTACACTAAGTTAAGCATAGATTGTGCTTTTAGAAGGAAATCCAATATTTAGGCCACGTAATCTCAATAGAAGGAGTGACAGTGGATACTGAAAAGATAAAGGAAATCATGGATTGGCATGCCCCTAGAAATGTAACAGAAGTAAGATCCTTCATGGGATTGGTGGATTATACATAAGGTTCATAAAGGGATTTTCCAAGATTGGTAATCCTATTACTTGATTGCAAAGAAAAGGGAAGAAAATGGTATGGTCACTAGAGTGTGAAGATAAATTCCAGTAACTGAAACATATTTTGACTAAAGCCCGTGTTCTAAAGATTCCAGACCCAGAAAATGATTTCTTGGTTGTATTGACGCTTGCAAAGAAGGACTCAGTAGAGTTCCTATGCAAGAACGAAAAGTGATTTTCTATGAATCATGAAAATTGAATGAGCATGAGCAGAAGTATGTTACCCACGATCTAGAGTTGGCAACAATCGTGCATGCATTGAAGATGTCGAGCCATTACTTGCTCGAAAGAATATTTGTCCTAACGAATGACCACTATGGTCTAAAGTACCTATTCAACCAACCAAGTTTAAATGCTAGACAGACACAATGGTTGGCATTGATCAGTGAATTTGATTTCAGAATCAAACACATAAAAGGAAAGGGAAATAGAGTGGAAGATGCACTCAATCAAAGTGTGCAGACTATGCACTTAGCAGTACCAAGTGTAGGAGATTCTGACATTAAATAGAGGATTAAAACCCTCTTGTAGGAAGATGAGTTCTTCAATCAAGTCATAAAAGGGTTACAATAGGAACTCGAGGAAAATAAATATGAAGGTTATCAACTTGGCGTTGATAGTATGTTGTTGTATAACAACGAGATGTATGTGCCTAATTCAACAGATTTAAGGCACTTGATTTTGGACGAGTTCCAATATAGGAGATCCTATGTACGTCATCCTGGTTACCAAAAAATGGTGACAACAATAAGAAAAATGTACCATTGGTCAGGAATGAAGCATGACATTGCTCAGTACATCTCTAAATTCCTAAAGTGTCAGCAGGTAAAAGTTGAGCACACACATCTTGTTGGGTTATTTCAGCCTTTGCAAATTCCAAAGTGGAAATGAGAAACGATTTCCATGGATTTCATTAAAGGTCTACCCAATAAAATCAAGCAACATGATGCAATCATGGTTATGGTGAATAAGTTGTGCAAGGCGGATCACTTTCTCCCCATCAAATATAATTTCAAATCCATAGACGTTTTTAACATTTTTATTAAGGAAATATTCAGATTGTATGGTTTTCCCAAGATCATAATCTCATATAGAGATTCCAAGTTCACCTCATTTTTTTGGAAAATCTTGGTTGCAGGCTTGGGAACACAATCTGTGTTTAGCATGGCCTACCATCCTCAAATATATGGTCAGACCGAGAGAGTGAAAAAAGTTCTAGAGGACATGTGGAGGATGCATGTTATGAATCAACCCAAGCAGTACGAAGAGTATCTACCTATGGTAGAATTTTCCTACAACAATGGTTACCCAAAATCATTGAAGATGAGCCCATTTGAGGTTTTGTATGGCAGAAAGTCTAGAGTTCCAATCAGTTGGGACAATCCAATGGATAGAATGACACTTTGACCAGAATTGTTGAAGGATATGCAACATGCAATGATTAAGATAACACATAATATGAAGGTAGTTGAAGATAGACAAAAGAGCTATGGAGATAAAAAGAGGAATCATAGAGAGTTAAAAGTGGGAGATCACATGTATCTCTGAGTGAAACCCAAGAGAAGTTCCCTAAGAATGGGAATGTGTGCTAAATTAGCACCCCACTACTGTGGACCATTTGAATTCCTAGAGAGAATATGACCGGTAGTATACAGACTTGATTTACCACCTACTGTTAGAAGTCATAATGTGTTCCATGTGTCTTTGCTAAATAAATATGTTCATGAATTTAATTATGTCATTTATTGGATTGTGATACAGGTGGAACTAGAGGGAGAATTCCAACCTGAAGCTCAATGCATCCTGGACTAGAGAGAAACAATGATATGGAATCGAGCCATCGTTCAGGTCAAGGTGCAATGGAAGCACTTTGTAGCAGATGAGGCTACATGGGAGATGGAATATGCCATGAGATTGGCATATCCATATTCTTTTTCTTTATAATTGTATATACATGGTGTTTTAAAAACTGAGGATGATGTTTCTTTAAGGGGGAGGGGAATGTAACACCATGTTTTCCCCAAGAGTGTAATTATGCTTAAGGATTCATATGATTATGTTTATGAAACATGTAATTGTGTTTTAGTTAACGAAAAAACCAAACAACTAACTGAGAGAGAACAACCTTGAAAGTATTGGCCATGATACACAAGTGGGAATTGATGAAGGAGGGATTGATTGTGTGGTTGGGTGAGGTGGAGATGAGAGGTTTTTTTTAAGAAAACAAGAAGCTTCTTTAGCAATCCAGCTTATGCTTGCAAGGAATAAACATACACCTACCAGTGTACCTAGGCCTATATGGAACCACGTGAGATGTTATGAGGAACAAGACTGGTAGTTGGAGTAACTAATAACTGTTGACAGTCCTGGTCTCTTGGAGAAGACAAGGGTCGATTGGACAACCCGACGTAGAGGAAACCACAGGTTTTCCCCTTCATGATGGGAACTACAGGGTACATGTTGCATCTACAGGAAGCCATGAGAATCCCAAGAGGATTGGAGGAAGAAGAGACCAAAGGTGGAAAGACACCACCAATGAGGAAGAGAGAAATATGTGGGAAGGTTATCGAGAGGTACATATAGGTATCAAAAGAGAAGGACACATGAGAGAGAACCATGAGTCTCCAAGAGTGGAATAAGAAGAACACCCTGAGAAATAACACAAGAGTGACGAGTTCACTAGTTAAGAGTGCAATGAACAAAGGTGTTCATTGGCACAGATTGAAGGAGAGAAGAGAGTGGATATCTTTCCTTGAATAAAATAGGAATCTTGTCCAATATTATGATGATCACCCTGGAACATAGAAGACTCATATCCAGACTGGAGTGATAGAGGGCTACAACTTGGTACTTATTGGACAAAAACTGACACTAGTAAGGGAAGGTTGTCGAGGGACTGTATAGCAGAGAAGGAACTCCCTTATGTAGATGAAATCTAGTTGATAAAATACCTAATAAACCTATAGAGACCCTGAGCTCAATGGGAAGGGGAGGAATTTTGCTATTGTCGGAGGAGGAAGGAGAGTACCTTTTTGGATCATCTTGAGCTTGGAAACTAGTTGAATCATTCCCCTTGTGGTATCATGGCTTGGCACGGGGCTGGTGTATTGTAGGAAGGCACTCTATAATATGGACTAAGGTTGGGAGGAAAGATATCCTCTCTCAATTAATTGGTTGTGGAAATTTCCCTGATCAAAAAAGTATTTAACTTGATATGTTTAAGTGTGCACGAATGATGTAATTATGTAATTGTTTGATTTAAATGGGAAATGTGAATGTTTATATTCAATGAATGGAAAACCTAAATAATTGGGTTATGCTTGTTGTTGCCATCGTTTAACTCGTTAAACTATGAATTTGAATAAATGTGGACAGTCTGTGTCCCTAATGATATTGCAGCTTGGGAGGAAATTTTATAAGACATGGACAAAAACAACATTTATTTGGTGATGTGAGAGTCCTAGTGTCTCAGAGATTCCTGTGAGGGATACAGGACATTGAGTCCTGAGGAAATATCAATCTTTATGTGGAAAGCTTACAAAATATTCAAGAAACTTATCTATGATAAGTTGAATTGTCCTTGATGATCTTATAGTGTTTTTCAGACTCTTGAAGATCTGGTCTGAGACTTGCAAAACCCTTGAAAATTGGCTAAGTCCCTAAGTCAGACGTTAATCAATAAAGAATCCTTTGGTTGAGCCAAGAGAATTTATAGTCATCGATCTGACATGCGAGTGGATCTCAACCCTTCATCAAGAAAGGCATTGTCGTCATAAATGATCGAGTGTCGAGACTTATGTGAAGTCCAACGATGACAATAAGATCCCATAGATGGGAAAAGGACTATCGATTCGTCGGGAGTGACCTTGATGAGATCTAGACCGTTGATGCTAGATGCATCGTCGTCGATATATAGGAGGTTCGTGAAGTGAATGATGAGCCCAGAGGGTGTTGGCGATGATGGAGACTCCAAAAAGAGATGAGATTCGTCGACCGATACACAAGTGAGAGTTGATCTCCATCGTAGATTATTGCAAGTTTCATTAAGTGAAAAGGGGGTGATGACATCATGTTGACGTGGTGTGCCATCTTGGTAACCAACATACCTCTAAGGGTGACATGTGTCACTAGTGGAATGGTCGATGGACATGAGTGGCCTCGGATGGGAGTTTGAATCCCTTATGGCTTGGACTGCAATCTAGACCGTCGAATTTGGATGTCGTTAGATCTCAGTTGTTCGTCGGAGGATGTCAGGCATGGGTCCAAAAGTGTGGATAGAAGGAAGTGTCGCCTACTACGATATCTTGAGATTATATGACAATCATTGATCGACATGTGGGTGAGATTAGATCTTAGTTGTGGTTTTGTCGTAGGACCCACCTGGTCACCAAAGTAAGGATTGGTGGGGTAGAAGTTAACAACCATGTGAGTTGGAGGCACTGATGTGATCTCAACTATCAAGGAACTAATGTGATCATCGTCGGGATAGTGTAGTTGAGGTAAATGGTATCCAGTGGGAGATAGACCCCGACGACGATGAAAGGTTCGTGAAGTTGGAACCTTTGAGTAGTGAGTTAGGGGTAGGTGCCACGCCAATGACACATCAGATGGTATGAGTGGTAGTGAGCCACGTGGATTCCATGTGGTAGTAAGGTGGATTTTTTCAGTAATATCCTTGAAACTTTGGGACATTGTGACTTTAGATCCAGATATCGGATTTGGGCATGGTCATAGTTGTTGGAAAGCTCTCAGTGAGAAAAATCCATCTATGGTCCTTAGAAACAAGTAAGAGTTGAGTTAAGAAAGAGAAATATTAACATCCCACCAGCCTAAGTCAGGGTTAGTGGGTCAGGTGTGTTACAAAGTGGTGTCGAAGTAGAGTTCAAACTCTAGGCATGAATGGGTTGGCAAGGCCGCTTGAAACCATTTAAGAAAGTTTTTTATGTTTTTTAACATGCGTGCTTTAAATTGGTAACTTAATAACTAATAATGGTTGTTTTTTAAACATGTAGGATGCACTAAAAGGAAATAGAGGGGAATGGTGCAACGTAGTATGGAAGATACCTCTCACCTCGGAGATGAGGAATATGATGGTTGGAGGGATAGAGAAACCCCTCTAGATTTGACGGCCACTGTTAGAAGTCTGAAAGTAGACAATGAGAGGCTTATGAGAGCTTAGGTTGAGTAGGGAGAGTTGAATGTAGTGTTACTGCAGATCTTGTTGGGGATTCAAAAACATCTACAACAAGGCCCAAGTAATGCAAATTTGCAGCAGTCGAAGAGATCAAAAACTCCTTCAAATGCCCAAATGCATAGGCTAAGCCATAATAATGTACGAATAATTTCTTCCAGAAAGATGCATCAGGTGCCAAGAAGAGCAGATCTAGTGGAAGTGTTTCCATAGAGTCATCTAGCAGGAAGACTACTTCGTTAGAGTTGTCCAACAGTGGCACAGAGTCAAGGGTTTTGAAGAGGAAGAAAAAAAGGCATTCTCAAAATTATATGACTAAAGAATTCAAGAAGGATAAGTCGCCTACCTTCGATGGAGAGATAGAGCAAGGAGAAGAATTCGAGGCATGGTTGTTTGGTTTGAAGAAGTACTTTCAGGTACACAATTACTTAGAGAATACTAAAGCGAGGATCACCATTTTCAATATGAACAGGGAAGAGTCAATTTGGTTAGAGGACCTAAAGGAAATAAAAGGATTAAAGGAAAGCAAATTGATGTGAAAGAAGTTTGAGAAATACTTCCAAAAGGAATACCTATCAGAAAAGTATTATGATGGTAAAATCAAGGAATTCCATGAGCATAAGTTAGGACAACTTACCATGGATGCATATGCCAAAAGGTTTATGGAGCTACTGAGGTATGTTCCTTACCTCAAGGATGAGAAAGCAAGAGTGCAACGTTTTCTCAGTGGGTTACCACAGTCCTACTGATCCAGGTGGATATCGGTGGCCACCCACCTTTTTCGACTGGCTC
>CBVK0100131126.1:0-10009 GCA_900067695.1 Picea abies | reverse complement strand
ATTTAGTAAGATATGTAATTTAATTCCATGCAAGAAATAGGTCACAACTGAACATACATCACATATATTATTTGTTAATGTATGGGTTCATTTTGGGTTTCCTATATATATTATATCAGATCGACATTCACACATTTTAGGGATTTTTTGGTCTCATTTATGGGATCTGATGGAAATGAAGCTAAAGAAGAGCACAAATTTTCATTTATAGACAAATGGATAAATAGAGATGGTAAACAAAAAAATGGTATATATACTTCAAGGATATTCCAACAAGCATCCTAAGCTATGGGATGAATAGCTACCTTATGTACAACATGCCTATAATCATGCTATGCCTTCTTCTACTCATAAAAATCCTTTTGAAGTATGTTTTTTGGTACTTTCCTAAATCACTTATGGAAATGTTTTTGGAGAAGAAAGTAAATAAGATAGACAGGAAGGTACAAATAAAGTTGAAATATCCATTCAGAGGATCTATAAGGTACATTAAGTAGTATGGAAACAATTGGAGAGAATCCAAAACAAATACCAGGCGAGGCATGATAAAAATCAACTTGGTCATCGGTTCAGATTTGCTGATCAAGTATGGTTGCATATCAACAAGGAAATAATGAAACATGAAGCTAAAAATATAAGGCCAATCCGATATGGTCCATTCAAAATCTTGGAAAATATTGGTACTAATGACTTTTGTTTAGATATACCATCAAAAATATAAGGCCAATCCGATCTGGTCCATTCAAAGTCTTGGAAAATATTGGTACTAATGACTTTCATTTAGATATACCATCCTATATGCAAATGTATTTAGTGCTAAATGTTGTGAATTTGAAACTTTATGAAACTCCTATGATTAAGGATGAAGATGAACGTATTAAGGTTCATAAAGTTGATTATTTTTCTGCATAATATTTAGACGAGCTACATAAATATTTTATTCTTGAAAAAAGAATCAAGACTTCACATTGAGGTGATGTAGAATATCTTCAAGTTTTTACTAAAGGAGTGAAACCAAGAAAATAAAAGTGGATAGAGATTGGGAAGGTGAGCGATATTTACCCTCATTTAGTTGCTGAGTAATTAAAACTTTTGGTGGTCTAAAATGATTCCAATGGGCAGGAATTATCCAAGAGGACCCAGGAACACTCAGAGAGGTCCATGAAGAGTTGGAACACTCACAAAGTTCCATAAGGATTCATAGATGATCAAAATTTAGTGTCTCAAATTCTCTCAAAAGAATACATCAATGTGTATATCTCAGTGATAGCTTTCCAACGATGAAAAAATCACCTCAAACAAAGTTCATATGCAAAGGTTATGGCCGGTCAAAGTTAATCTTAAAGTAGGAAAAAGTCAAAGGTTCAAAGGTGACAAATGTCACCACTACAAGTGTGACATGTGGCAAGATCGTACATCCGTACAGTGATAACGTGGAAACACCATGGAGCACCACGTGGTACACTATATGTCTGACCTAGCAGGTGACTCAACATTCGTGCGATACAATGGGCGAACTATAGTTTAACAGGTGGAAGAGATAGACCAATGAGAGGTTTCCATGTGGTAGCCTCCCATTGGCTATTAATGGTCANGCAATGAGAGGTTTCCATGTGGTAGCCTCCCATTGGCTATTAATGGTTAATTTTTATAAAAAATTATAGGAGTCGGCAAGGGTCGAACTCGCGACCTCCTATAACCTTACGCCAAAAAAACTTTTCCATTATACCATTTTATTGGTTCTTAACCATATATGATATAATTAAAACTTACATTTTGATCAAAGATTATTCAGCGAAAAAAAGGGTCATGGGATAAATCCCCAGGGCCATGGTTTATCGGAATTCCATATAACCAATGTCTATATTCCTGCGGGGGAGGTTTCAAAATTTGGTTATATACCATCACTATATTCCATATGGTTACAACAAAATGATATATATAGTGTGGTCGATAGGGTTTGAACCTACCACCCACTATATAGCGTTCCAACATTTTAATCAATTGTGCTAAGGGTGATTTTTGTTATATAATTTCAACAAATCACATTTAATGTCTACCTATAGTTCCGGGTGGTGGTTTAGCCTGACACCCTATTTAATGGGCACGTGGACCAAGGGAAGGACACACATATACATAGTACATGTATTGTCTCTAGGTTCATTCCAAAGGTATCAAGATCATGGGATTAAACAATAATGCATGTAGAGAGGTTCGTTGACGAGATTTTATGAACTTTATACTCATTTTTCTCAAAATTTCACAAGGAATTCAATGGTACACTCTGTTTCTGAGTTTGAGAAATGTGTAAAGAGGTCATTGTAAAAAAAAATTATTTTAGCATTAATAAATATGTCTCAATTGGAAGCAGACCCAGAGACGTATCCCAAATTGGGCGAACTTTGTCATCAAACTTGTGTATGTGATTTTGGTATTGTTGTTCTATTTTCACTCAGTTAAGAGACGTATCCGAAATTGGGTGAACTCTGTTATCAAACTTGTGTATGTGATTTTGGTATTGTTGTTCTATTTTCACTCAGTTATTTGCAAGTTGTTTATCCTTAAAGTGTATTTGGAAAGATAAGTTAATTCATATGTATATTGAAAGAAGTCAAATGATCATTATTATTTTGAGGATGAAGTACATGTTTATATGTATTAAAGAGTAATTAGCATCTAAGTATTTCTCGAATTAGAAGGTCACGAAGGATCAAACTGCACCGTCCAAGAAAAGAATTCTCAAGAAAAACAAGAAACAACTCATTTCAGGTAGCATCTTAAGGCCATTGCACTTTGTCCTTATCCAATAAAATATGAATTCAAAAATAATGATTTATAAAATTCAAAGGAAGGTGAAAAGGTTAATGGACAAATTCAAAGGGGGGAAAACAAGTCTTCATTTCTTCACCCAATTGGTTGATTTCATCTAACATGTATGTAATAAACCTGAAGAATGATATGCTAAAATATACCTTGAGGAAGGAAACGTTGGAAGACGAGTGGTACTCCCAGAGATAATGGATGTTGAAATACAAACTACGGGGACATTGACCGAAGACCGAGGATACCAAAAAAAGGATGTAATTCCTCCTTAGAATATGGATGAGGAAAATAAAATTAAGGGGACCTTGGCTAAGGACTGAGGAGATCAAATAGAGGAGGTAATATCCCCTGAGAAGATAGACGAGGAAACCCATATAGAGGGACCTTGTATGAGGGATGTTGGAGTCTAAACATACATTGAGGATTATTTCTAGCTGAGGACCAACTTGGCCAAATGAAAAACTATGGATAAATATTATTAAAAATGAACAGTTCCTTTTGAAGAGTGTCGACATACGAGATATAACCGAAGGCAGAGATGGGCTGGGTAATTGGAAATCCATTGATGTAAATGGGAAAAATTGAAAAAGGATGTAGATAGGGCCTTTGAGATATAAGCCCAAATAAAACCACTTACATAACAAAAAGGGTACATAAGTTTCCTTTAGGGATCTATTCTCAGTTGTAGATTAGCCTCTCATGTCTATTTAGTATTTGTAAAATGGAATCTAACTCCTTTTGTTGGAGACATACAACTAAGAGCCTTTACATCATTTGTGAGAAATCATACCGAGTGGAACAATGACCTATTTTTTTCCTAGGAGAGTGAGAATTGCATCCTATGGACAAGAAGAGAATTCCCTAAGTCCAAGACTATTCTTAACTCACACTATGCATGGGTTGATTCTCATATACATGCATCCTTCATGACTAACAATAAATAAGAATCCATATGTGATTACATCCAACATAAATAATCCTTGATGAAAGATTCCCTACAATGAAGGAGACATATATGGGAGAAAGCCACAATGGAGATAATGCAGAGAGATGTCTTCAATTATCACAATTTTACAGTGGCATTGAAATGAGCAAGTAGGTACATTCACTATATGAAGACATGATGAAATAAATGGGTAGGGATGAGATTTCATTACCTTATGATTTGGTTTCCTTCACCTAAATAACAATGAAATTATGAATTTTGCAAAAAGGAGGAGGAAGGTTACGAACAAATACTTGTAGAAAATGGAGGGTATTATTCGGCCATTCAAAAAGGAAATTCAAACTTCATCCTCAACAATATTCATTACATTTCCTCCCATGTAGATTGAGACCGATCAACATGGTTACATGAGGACATGCATCAATTTTACTTAGGGGGAGATGATGGGCATCTGGAACACCATCCTTTTCACACCTTTACCTTACCATTTTGTTCCACTTTTCCCAACCTTACAAGCTAATTTTGAGTATAACGATATATTTTTCCTCAGGTACATTTCCTCACAACTTATTTCATTTTAAGTGGTTTTTCTGGTGTAATTAAGGGAAATGTGACCTTTTATGCTCACTAATGAAAGAGTGATAAGATATTGTTCTAGGAAAAATGTCATGGGTACTGCAAAACCAATAATGTTGTTGCAAAACCCCTCGGGTGATTGGTACAACACGGTTTCCAGTTGTTGCAACACACCTCTCATTGTTGCAACATGAGTTTTAGTTTTTGAAACACATTTGAAGTTTCTACAACACATTTCCTGTTGCTACAACACATGTCATACCATTGTTGCAACACTAGTTAGTGTCATTGTTGCAATACTAGCTTCCACCACTAGTGGAACTTTGCTACCACGAGTAGTTACGACCCCCGACCTGAAAATTGTGATATTTCTGATGAGGTGGTTGCCACATTTTCAATGATAAGTGCATCATCTGGGAAAGTACGAATGGACATTTGGGCCGCTATTTTGAGATAGCTAGTGGTAGACAAGTTTGGGAAAAAAATACAAATGTATATTTGGAGGTTGTTGATCTAAGACAATTAAGGCAACCACTTCAACATATTCTTACAATTTGATAAGGATGTTGGATCACACGAATAACCATTGCCTCTATCCTAGTAGAACTATTGAAATTAAATTGAGAGCATCCTAAGGATCATATATCCTCATGGATGTCCTCAACTCTTTTTTTATAATAAAAGAGTGGTCAAAATTGTATAAGAATCCCACTCAATTCAATTAAAAGGGGAATTAATCATTGTAACCTAAACTCTATTGTTCGATAATAAAATCATTGTTTTGGCTCTTCTACATTTATTCTATGTTAATCAGTATATGAAGTTTAGTGTGTGGTTGAAGTAATCCACCAGTTCCTCGTCTAGGGAGGTGGCCCCCCCTCCTTAGTAAATTACTTTTGTACTATTGCATTGTAGCATAGATTTTATTTATGTAGTGATTGATTTCAAGATTTCTAATGAGCTTGGTTATTGTTTACATTTTTCTATAACATTAAACATACATCTGCTACATTTCATGGTCTAATCTTGTGTAACCCATCACTCAACATAACTTTAGTATAAATTTATGCATAACACTTTTAGTATTAATTTCAATATTGAAAGGAAGGTACTATTCCTTGTCACAGTCACCATTTAGAATTAGTAATCATCCGCATGTGTTTTTTGCAAATAGATTAGATTCCTACCATTTCAATTATGTTCATATCGGGGTTACACACTAAGTGCATCCAAGATAGTTGATTTAGATTAGTTGTCATTTCAATTACATTCAATCAGGGTTACAACACCAAGTTCTTCCAAGATGGTTGAATTAGTTTAGCTCGATATTACTTCTTTTAGTTTTCCATTTAGCTGGGGGTTACCACACTAAGTGATTCTAGGCTCAGTTGATATAGTTTAGACTATTAAATATTTTGTTAAGTTTGTTGTCCTTAGAATTGGTGACTTCGTCAAAGATATATTGAAACATTCATCTACTAATTTTCTCTTTCTATAACTTCATAGGTAGAAAAAAAATTGAATCATTTTATATGGCATATACAGTGCATGAAAGTTCACAAGTTCCATACGGATCCCTAATTGATAACTAAATGAACAGTCTTTCTAACTATCTCTCTAAGAAATTAGAAAGGTAGTTAAAAATATCGTCACCGAGATCACACATAGTGTAGGTAAAAGATCATACATAGATAAAAAAGAGTAACAACCTGGAAATAAAAAACATGAAACCAAAAAGATGAAATATTATCTTTGTAAAAAATTAAAAGGGTATATTCAGGATTTAAACCTTAAGATCTGACTGAAATGGTCGTATCTTGGGAAAACAGAAACCTTTTCTAGTGAAACTGAAAGTTTTCTTGGTTGAAATGAGCGCTCCAAACGCAATGGAATAGTCCTATCAGCCGATAAATGTATGGAAATGGTAGAAAATAGAGATGCAAAAACATGGCTTCAAGATCTCAATCTAAAATAGAAGTGGGTCTTCAAATGTGCTCTGATACCATATTCGAAAACACAAGTACTCCAATAGAGGAGGAACACCTTCAGTAACTACTCACTCAGTAAATATCAACACAACTAGTTAATTTTATATAGTCAACCCTCGTGAATTGAACAGTATAGAAATGAGGTTTGGTTGATCTTCATGGGATGCTGGATGACCAACTAGATAGGGACGAAAAAGGGTTTTTCCTAGTAGAGTTCCTTCTAGTTTTCATACACAACACAACACACATTTAAGATGTGAAAAACTTGAAATGGGGGGTGGCTCAACACATATGGTACCTTAATGGAAAATTGTTTCTTGTATATACTGACCAAACAAAACTATTATATGTAAGATGTTCACTTGAGATGTCATTTTTCTTATATTTTTTATTGAAAATTTAGAAAGATTAATGGATGGTGGTTAGTATGCAAAATGTTTCCTTACCCAAGACATAATGACACCATTATTCAAGTTCATTCACAAGTGCATAAAAATCTGTCACATGTGTTGTAGTTCAATTTTTATTTAGTCAATGATTATGAATGGTAAGCCATAAGGTGGCCTCCCTATTTAGGTATTTTTTCTATGGTCTATTGAGAAGCATTCACCTCAATCTAAAAAGGTTGATGTGAATTCAGAAGTCGTAATTTCTGACTAAAGGAAAGGGCTTCTTTTAATTTCTTAAAACTTTTCTCAATGATTTTTTTTCCATTTGAATGTAAGTTATTGAGAAAGTTGTTGCAATAGACAAGAAATCTAGGAAAAGTGTGGAATTAATTGCTTGTAGTTGTTAAGGCCTATAAGAAAAATCTGTACTGCAGTGGCGATAGAATTAGATGAACATGTAGCATGCTCCTAAACTTTAGCAGGGTCGGTGTGATTATTGTTTTTTCCAATCAATGACCCAAGATACTATATTGAATTTTTTCTGAAGAATGGCATCTTTCACTTTTTTTCAATTGTGGATACAAAACAGTTCCAACACCGTGCACACATGTTGTACTTGATCCTGCTAGTTTTTGTTGAAAATAATAATGTCATCTCAATATACAACAATAATGTAACCCAAGTGAGGACATAAAATGCCACTTTTTAGTCTCATAAAGGTATTAAGGGAATTGTTGAGGTCGAAAGGAATCACCAACCATTCATATAGACCAAATCTAGTTTTGAGGGTAATTCCATGTATCACCATAAGCCATGCAACTCTAATGGTATCCTATTGTTAGATCCAACTTAGCGAAGTACTTTCCACCCTTACGATGGTATAGTAGATAATCATTTTTTGGTAAAGGGTAGAATTTTTTGATAGATACTTTATTGAAAGTAGAATAACTATGACTATAAATCATTCCTACTTTTATTTCTTAGGGATAATGAAGGTTGGGGATCTACAATGTAATAAGTTAGGTTGTATATGGTCAGATTTCAATAGAGATTGGATTTGGCATTCTAATTTACTGGCTTGAGTTGGAGATAAGTGATAGGAAAAGAAAATGTGGAGAGATGCACTTGGAAATAGATCAATATTATAGATAATAGCATGAGTAGGAGGTAGTTTGGTGGGGTTTTATTTTTTTTTAGAAATTCTTCTATGAGGATTTTCATCAAAGGTTCACTTTGTTGTGAGACATTATAAAGATTGAGAGGATGAATAATACAAAAATAAATGAATTTAGTAAGACTGACTTGGTGGACAAGAAAATTGCCAAAAAGGAGGGTTCAGGAGTTGACAACATTGAATTTGAGTTTGTAAAATTTATCATCTTTTGAAAAAATTTATGTGTTGGATTTTTCATCATAGATGACATTACATTGGTATTGATATAGGAGAACTAACAACATATGAGGACAATATAGTGTTGAGACATTACAATTTCTGATATATTGAAAGGGACCAATTGCAAATGTCACTACACAATGTTTATTCCCCAACATGTGAGGTATAGACTTTTGTACCCAACCCAAATGGTACGGGAACTAATGGTTGGTAGTTGGAAGTTGGATATGGTCCAAACAATCCTAGGAAATGAAGTTATTTTGGCTTCCATTATCAATAATGAGAGTGTTTATTTGGTCTTTTACTTGTAATTTATGGGTGAAAAGGACATAAATATATAGGCATGAGATTTATTATATCATTAGTATCAAGGACATGTCGAAAGTAATAGGGTTTTCAATAGGAATTTCTTTAGGATTATAGGGAGAGGTTGTATTCATGTATTATTTGGTGTGCTCCAAAGGTTTCTCATCACTATATAACATTTTGGGTGTGTAATGTCACAACAAGGCTCGACACTAAGAAGCATTGTGATAATGTGATTTGTGGGAGTGAAACTCATGTTGAGTTCCTAGAGATGCATTTGAGCTATGGTTATGGGGCTTGTGTTATTGTAATATTGCAAGGATTATGAGTAGGAAGAAAATTAGTAGGAAGACGAGGGAGTGTGCCAATTTTGTGTTCCATGGCTAGGGCATGGGGAAATACTTGATATAAGGTAGCATGTTCAAATAAATACACTTCATGTTGAGAAAAAACTAACAAATCAGGATTGAATTTGATAATTTTTTCATGTTAAGAATCTTTGATTTGAAGTTGGATTTGAAGTTTTGGTTAAAATATCAATATACTATTGGATAGTTAGACCAAGTGATTTCCATAACTGTAACCATATACATATAAAATTATTCAAGTATCTTAGATGATAAAAACATTTCCTGAGGGTGTGGAATAAGGCATCCCAAGTGGTGATGGGTCTATACTTGGAGCTGTTAGTGTTAGAATATGATGGATGTGCTCGTTTAACCATAGCCAATATCATTATTGTCACCCAACCAAAGGCTAAAGCCACACCCGAGAACCTTAACCTTCATAGAGAATCATTCCAGAAGCAAACCCTAGGCTAGATAGCCAAACAAAGGGTGGCACATATTTCTCCAAGAATAGTGCACCAAGCAAGAGTAACAAGAGTTGATCAGAGAGTCCAAACCATAACCAAGAGATAGTCCAAGCCAAAATCGAAATCTGCTAGCTGCAGTAGCTGCAACGACAACTCTCCTCCAAACTTGCACACAAACTAGACAACTGCAGTGCACACAAGTGTTGCTTCTACAGTTCTAAGAATGCCTGCCAGAATGAAGATTGGCCTCCTGTGTTTATACTAAAACTGGAAAACTGCATAGGCCAACTTCTCATTCTGGGTGCCTTTTTACTTAGTATATGATATTTCCTTCAGCCAACTTCTTCTCTTGGAGGCTAATACCCTAATACAAATTATCTTCTTGAGTCAACTTGTCTTCTAGGCTTATTAGCCAACTAATTAGGGTTTCTTATTGCTTCCCAGAATATTCTATTCTCATCAGGTTTACACATGGAGGTAAATACCTCCCACAGTTACCATAATATCAACACTCCCTCCTAGCTAGGGAGTTATTTGAAGGTAATGGTCTTGAGCACAAACACACCATTCACCCAGTAGCATCAACATAGTCATATAGACTATATCATGAGCACCATCATCACTATCAGTGTCATCAGTTGCATCATCTCATGAAACCATACTCCATCTTAGTAATCAGTAATGATGTTGGTTAAGTCACTCACTCCACAGAGTGACATAAGATCCATTCTTCTAATCCAGACATATGTCCTAGAAGAATAAATGTCCTGAACC
>CBVK0100131110.1:0-12694 GCA_900067695.1 Picea abies | reverse complement strand
TATTGTATGTATATGTTTTAGTTGCATGCAGTCTAAAGAGTAAATTTAGGTGGCATTGCTTAGTTGACTACTGGGTATGTTATTGTATGTTCTGCAGTATGGGAATGAAAGTGTTCCCTAGAGTAGCATGGCCCAACCTGATGGCTAGGAATGTTACCGACTGGCGTCAAAGCATGAGTGGTTTCTCTGGAGTGGCATACCCCGACCTCAGGTTGGTCGGGGGGATCGTTACAATTCTCACACAAGAAATGAAGATAGAACATTTAATTGTGACTGGCAACTCTGAGTTGGTAATAAATCATGTTACCCAGAGATATAATATTAAAAAGGAAAGAATCAAATTATATTTCAAAAGAGTTAATGAATTTATGGAAGCTTTCATCTCTTCATCTCTTTCATCCGAAGGGATAAAAATTAAAAGGCAGATTCATTGGATTTGATGGCTTCACTGTTGAACCCAGATGATGTTCAGAGAAAAACATCTTATCAAGTAAAATGAATATTTTGACCTTTTGTACATGATAATCAGGAGTATTTATAAGTATTTGAGAATGATGAAGAATTAGAAAATTTTTGGTGAACGATGATGAAGATGATGATAATGATGTAATTTTTGTCCCAAAGAATTGTATTCAATTTGAGTCTATTTTTATAAGAGATGATCATGCTAAGAACCTCCTAGAAGAAGTATCGCTCTAAAAAGTCCAAGAACAAGAAAGATTAATATTGGAACTGATGTTTCCCCAAAATATGTCAATTTGGGAGTTGATTTCACAAATGATGAAGTTGATCAATATGTCGCATTGTTTAAATAATATATTGATGTGTTCACATGGAGTTATGATGATTTGAAGGCATATGATAAAACAATATTTCAAAACATTATTCCCTTGATAGAAGGGGCAAATCCTGTCAAGCAAAAGAGAGGGATGATGAACCCCAAATTGAAACCATTGGTAAAGGTTGAATTGGAAAAATTAAAGAAAGTCGAAATAATATACCCCATTAGACATTCTGCATGGATTTCAAATCACATGTTTGTGAGAAAAAAGATTGGGGAGATTTAGATGTGTGTAGACTTCAGTTACCTTAATAAATCAAGTGTAAAGGATAACTATCATTTTCCTAACATGGAATTTCTCCTCCAACAAGTCATGGGATCAGCTTGCATGTCTATGTAAGATGGTTTTTCTCGGTATAATCACGTTTTGGTTGCTGAGGAAGATAGAGAAAAGACTTCCTTTATAGCACCTTAGGAGACATATGCATATGCTCGGATTCCCTTTGGTTTAAAAAATGTTGGAGCTACATTTCAGAGGGTTGTGGATCGTGCTTTTGAGGGTTTTATAGGAACAATCATGGTGGATTACCAAGATTATTTAACGTTACACTAAAAAACAAGAAGCGATCACATTCATCTTCTCAGGAAAGTTTTTGACAGGTGTAGGTTATATGGTGTTTCTTTAAATCCATTTTCTTATTTATTTTTGTAATTGAAGGCAAATTATTGGGTCATATTGTGTGTAAGGAAGGAATATATATTGATCCAAAGAGATTTGAATATATAAATGAACTCAAACCCCCATCATCTAAGAAGGGATTTCAGTCATTTTTTTGGCAAAATCAACTTTGTAGAAATATGTGTCCATGATTATGCAAGTATTTTGAAGTTGATTAATTCATTGTTGAAAAAGGACCAAAGGTTTGAATGTACCAAGGATACACATGAAGCTTTTAATAATATCAAAAAGGAAATCATTATAGCTCCAATCCTCATTAGCCCAGATTTCCAAAGAGACTTCATCATATATTCATTTGCTACAAAAATTGTCGTGGAATCTGTTATTACTCAGAGAAATTCCAAGGGTGAATAATTTCCAATTAGTTTCATGAGAAAGACCCTTCATGATTATGAATCGAGATATTCAAAATTGGAGAAGCAAGCCATGTCTCTTGTAAAATTAGTGGCGCACTTTCGAACTTATATATTAAATTCTCATGTCATGGCATGTGTTCCATCCTCTCCCATGAATATTCTTCTAAATCAGCAATTGAGAGAAGGAAAATGGGAAAATTGGTTGGCAAAGATTCAAGAATATGATATTGAAATTAAGCCTTTAAAAGATTAAAGGACAAGGTTTATGTAAGCTCATTGCAAATAGTGATTCTTTGGATGGAGTAATTTTGATTTCAATGGGAGAACCTATGGCAGTTTCATAATGGTATAAAGATATTATATTTTACCTGAGGTACGAACAATTTCCCATCACCATGAACCCTAAGGAGCAAAGAACATTGAAAATGAATTCAAATCAATATGTACTGATTTTTTATATATTGTTCAGGAGGAACTATGATGGCATATTATTGAGATGTTTTGATGAAAATAAAGCTCAAGAATTGATGAAATAATTCCATGAAGGTATATGTGGTGGACATGTTGCATCTATCACCATGACCCATAAAATAATAAGAGTTGGGTTTTATTTGCCATCAATTTTTAAGGAATCATATGCTACCATAAGGAAATGTGTATCTTGTCAACAATTTTCAGGGAAAATGAAAAAATATGCAATGCCATTACATCCTATATCTGTAGAACAACCATTTTCCCAATGGGGACTCGATGTTGTTGGACCAATAAATCCAAAATCAAGCAAATTACACATATATATCCTCACCGCTACATATTATTTTACAAAGTGGCTGAAAGAAATAGCATTAAAAGGGGTTGATTATGAAGAGTTGATTAGGTTTCTCAAAGATAATATTTTGTCAAGGTTTTGTGTCCCAGAAAAATTTATTACTGATAATGGTTCAATTTTCATCCGTTCAAAATTTACATAATTTTGTGGAGAATATGGGATTGTTATGGGTCAGTCATCAAATTATTATCCATAAGGTAATGGTCTTGTATAATCCACCAATAAGACACTCATTCAGATACTGAATAAAACTATTGATAAGAACCAAAAGAATTGGCATTTGAAATTGACATCTGCTCTGTGGACGAGCAAAATGACTTCAAAAGACAACACTAGGATGTCTCTTTATACATTGGCTTATGGGAATGTCAATTAGCCTAGATTTAAACGCCTTGACTTGTGTAGTTAATACATAGGATGCAGAATATAGTTCACCTATGCAAAAGAGAATGAACCAATTATTGAAACTGGAGGAAGAATGAAGTAATTATTTATATAGAATTTCTCAGAGACAACAAAGTATCAAAAAATATTTTGATCACAGTGAAACCATAAAGAATTTTCAAAAGGGTGAGCTGGTGTTACTCTAGAACAAAGATAAGGAGAAACCATTGATGCACACAAAATTTTAAGCACTCTAGGTTGGACTATATATCATTAAAAATATTATGGGTTTTAATTCTTATATGCTCAAAGATATGAACAGGAAAATGTTAATGTTGTCTGTTAATAGGAAACATTTGAAAAGTTTCTTCACCTGAAAAAATTTTCATTTCCTTGTACATAGTTTTTTGTTTTTTGTACATCCTTACTATTCGACTCCATGGCCCAAAAGGTAGAAGCATCTAGTCATGAATATTTTTTATTCTTGACAACCCACAGGAAGTTATCATCAAACAATTGGAGCTAGTTGTTGAAACCATTTTTTTCTTCCATGCTTTCATTCCACGTTGAATTTTCCCCACTTCTACACCTCCCCTTATCCCCCTTTTATTTTATCCCTTCTTTTCTCCCTTTCTGGTTATTGTATTTAGTCATATTTCAGTTTCGTGAGTTCGCAGGTTCACGGGTTTGCAGGCCTTCATTTCCACCCACTTTCTTATTTCATAAGTATGTTTTAAAACTTATCCATTTTTCAGTTTTGTGGGTTTGTGGGTTTGGTCCTTCAATCTCCATTTTTCATGACCTTCTCTTTGCACCCCAAGTTTCGTGATCTAAATTTTGACCATCAACCTTGTCATGGGTGTCGGGCTCCAAATGATTTCATTCTTCTTGCCCGTGAGTCTGACCAACCATTCCTGTACACTTAGTACTTTTTTGTATCATCTCTACAACCCCAATTTGGTGGGTTCACAAAAATATTATATTTGAATTCTCTCTCACTCGTCCCTTCCCTTTTGTTGCTTTTCCTGATACTCATTAAGTATTGTTTAATGCTAACAACTGTTGTGCAAGCATCAAAAATATTTCCATTAATGGTGAAAGGCTCGAGAAATTATTCATTAAATCTCATTAAATATTCATTTTCCAAGGGATTAAAATATCATTATCTTTCCGAAAATATTTATTTGAGACTGTAATCCAGCAGAAGAAATAGTTTCGTCAACCTATGATAGCATCAGCTAGACAATAGTTTTGTGGTGATACTATGAATATATTTGGTCGTGAAGACCAAAACTTCCAGTGGTTGAGAGTATATTGGTATTATTACTCTCCTCCTACACAAAAATATGTAATTTGGACATCTGGAATCACGTGTGTTGGGTGTGTTCCTTAGGTTTTTTACTGTAAGGAAATCGTCACTTGGTGTGTGCACAAGTACATACCAGATTAAAGAATCTACAACTCTAAGATCATTCTTTGATTTCTATTTCACCTCAAGATTTTCTCAATATGCTAAAGCTACCAAAGCCGACTCTTACTTTCAAAGGTGAGGATTGCAGAGAATTATTGAAGAAATATATTAATGGGATTGATCTCGTGCTGAAATATTTGGATAATCCTACATCTATCCTAGCAAACATAACCAGAATCCATGTTGAGGGCATTAAAAAATCCCTATCGAGAAATTGCATGGCTATTTACCAAGGTGACAGGTCATGAAAACATTGTTTATATCTATCGCATGATTTTATATATTTTGTATTTTACAGTTCAAGAAAATGCCATTTTTTATTGGGGAAAACTCATTTTTATCAAAATATTGTCCCAATTATCACACTGTAAAAAGGACAAAAAAATTATTTATGGCCTCTTATTTGATATTTGATATTGTGCATTATTACCAATTCCAAAACTTAACCATCAGTAAAAGGGTGAATTGCGAAACAGACCCAGTTACCTTTTGGTATCAGGCATTGTGGAGGCATAATACCCCTATGTTTTTCTATGCAGTTTATAATAATTTTATTTCAGTCTTCAAAAAAATTTTGTTGGGAGAAAACACTCCAAGGATATTTGATCAAGCTACCATATTTTTAGAGAAAAAGGGGACAATAGTGGAAATGGAGAATCGTAGTATCATCAGGATATTTTTCTCAAAAGAGAATCTTTCTTTTCTCCCATATTACGTATCTTATAAACTATTTATTACAAAGGTGGAAAGGAAATATAACCTCTGGTTACATTTTTTTCCAAAAAAAAAAAGAAAAAGCAGTTCATTCCCCTGCCATGGAATATTGGAGAATTCATCTTCAGAAATATAAATAAAACTGACGAAATTGAACATGATTTTAAAGTATGCTAAAAAGATCAAATGTTTTGATTCGGAAAATATATTTGTTGGACATATTCTTTTAGTGGGGTTCAGTAACTCCTTCATTCAAAATTTCTTGAACGAATAAGAAGAGGATAATAGCCAAATAAATCATATACATAATGATGGCAATTAGAAACATTCCTTATCAGTGATGATATTTACAACCAAAGGGGAAAAGGTCCCAGTGAAAGAAGTGTTCAGTCTCCAGTTGCTACTCCCAAGAATACTACATCTAGAAGCAGTTTTCCAGCGACCCACCCAATTAAAAATATTTGCAAACGTAGTTTCAGTGGAGGGGGAGAGAAGAATCCTCCACCTAGAAAAATTGAGAGTTCACACAAGTTTCCCATGAGAAAGAAAATAAAAAACTTAGTGCAAGAGTAAGAAGATAATTTTGTAGAAAATGGCATCCAAAAATTTTCTTTGGAGGATATGGAAGTAGAAGAAGATATTGAAAAAATATTTCCTAAAATAGAACATCTGAAACATATGGCTTAGCAAGATTATTTATTGGAAGTTATTGGAAATGAGACCCTTAGTGAAGAAAAATCCTTCACATTTCAAAGTGTTGTTTTTGAAAAAGAATCTAAAAAGTTGAGTGTAGAAATAAGTGACCGGAAGAATAAAAAGGGGAAGGCCCACTTAGAGGTCAAACTAAAGTATACGTGACCGTCCCAGATTTCCAAAATCCATAGGGAAACCGAGGACACACTCGACAATTCTATTCATGGTTTGGAGGCTAAGATTGCCAAATTAAAAGAGAAGATCAAAGAATTGGAGACTGCCTTAATGACTCTTCCAATCCTAGCCAATCCTTTGACAATGATCAAACCAACTACACATGGTATTGAGTTAAAGGGTTCTTCAAGTTTTCTCACAGCGGTCTGAAGTTATGTTGAGAAAAATATTAAAAAGAGAATGTCATTGATAATAGAAGCATGGAAGGTATCAAAAAATATTGTTTTTTTCGATTCAAGGGTACATGCATTTCATGAATATATCCAAGCTAATTTAAAGAATGAAGAAGGATTCTACACATATGTTTTTTTACCATTTGGGATAATAGTATCAAACATGACATAATTGAAAAGGAGAGGAATATTTTCCTTCTCCAAGTCAAATTAAACAATTGAATGCATGTTGGAAAGAAAATATCAATAATTTAAGTAATATTGTCCAAGAATGCAATGAAGCCATAGTGAAAAGAGAAGAATTTTTTAGAAGGCCCACAAAGATAGATTTGGCAGGAAGCATTGATGAGGTGCAAGATCCTAGGTTAATTCTCAATTCAATGTTTATGACAAGACATCAATTCAATGAACAAGTGGAGGTATTAAAAGGATTATCGGCTGAGAAATTTAATGGAATAACTAAATATGGAGAAGAAGAGATAGATAATTGGCTGGTTGATTTTTCTATGAAAAATCAATATGTTGAGGAGGCAATCCATGAGATTTCTCATGACCTAAGAGATTTAGAAGGTGAATTGTTTAATATCAAAATTAGGCATGAAATAAATGTTTCACCAATGAAAAGTTACATTGAATATTGATTTAAGAAGGAAATTGATAAATCAACTAAAGAAGGCCAAGAAACAACAGTTGAGACAGTTCCCATAACCATCAACGAGGAGAATAAAAGGACAAGAGAAAGAAATTTAAGATTAGAGATACCATCATAGTAAGTTTATGATTATCACATCTTTCTTTCTATATCAGTTTTTCATCCAGTTACTCTGCTTCTTTGACTAGAAAAGTTTAATCAAAATCTAATAACTTATTCCTGTCTTCTTTCCCGGTATTGCTACTTTACCTTTGCTCATCATCTTCTCTCCACAACTCATTTCTTTTTTATATTTACTTTTATTGTCCATGGGAGCCCCAATCCCAATCCTCGGGACAAATGTATTTTAATTTCAAAACATTGTAACAGTCTTTAATATCTTTTCATAAATCCCAAGAGAACTAATTCGGGATCAGTTTTGACGATGTTTTATAACTCTAAGTTTTTAGTGTTAAATATTTGAAATTGATCTATCATTTTCTCCATTTGATCTCCACATGTGTCTACTCTATTAAAGTTCTCTTATGCGTACGAACCAATTTCTTTTATTTTTATGTGTGATCGGAAATCTTTTGTTTAACTATGATGCATGTGAAGAAATTTTGCTTATGTTCTTAAAATGTGTGACACATGAGTTTCCTGGTCATATCTCAAGAATTCTCTTTAAAATAATAATAATAAAAAAATATGCAACTATTATATTTATTTGAATACCACGGTGGACTTTTTCAAAGTCCTATATCATTTTGGAAATATAGAATGGAAATATTATCATAAAACATAGAGTACCACCTCTATAAAAATGAAGGAGGATTTGTATCCTTGTGATTTTTTCATTTATGTCCTGATGAATTTAAGCATCAACACTCCAACTGAACTAGTGTGCCGAAAATAGAAATTTCTCCAACACCCCCCCTAGACATCACTATGGAGTAAAAAATGAGTCCTGACTACAAGGCCATATTAGGTACTCATGTACAATGAAACTAATCAACATTGAATAAAATGATGAAAGAGGGAAAACCACATGGGGGAAAAAAAAACCCTCAAAAGACAATGCATCAAAAGAAGAAAAGGAAGTTGCTAGGCAACTATTTCTTCACTCCAAGACAATCATGTAAAGTCTGAAAATTCTTCTCACTGAAAGTCTTTGTGAAGATGTAGAAATCTTTATGGATCTGATGAATTCCTTTGGAAAACTGTTTAGCTATGTACCTCTTGATCTCATGGAAAAATTTTGACCTAAAAATATTCCTTTTTGGTGGAAGTGGAACCAAATGCCAAGTCTGATTCTTTAGGAGTGAGTCATACTCCTCCTGCATGGTTGCTTGCCATAATGGATTTACCACAGCCCCATTGTTAGTCTGTGGATTGTAAGATTGAACCATATAGCAATGCATGGGCATCGTTGGTTCAGAAGTTGAAAGTACAAGAGAAGGATCCTCCTGATGAGATTGAGTCATCCTCGAATCCAATGTATTCCCTGCAAGAACACCTACTTCCTGATTATTTCCATGTACAAAATCTGAGTGTATGGAATCATATGTGATGTATGAAACTTATGGAAGCACAAGAGTATATGCATGTTGCATTGGAGGTCCATGAAAAGTACTCTCCTTACGTGTAGTTAGAAAAGAGGAGTCATCGTCAGTAAACTTGGAGAATTTATACAACCTTGACTTGTGATCCATCTCACCAATTGCAATGATGGAATTATCATGCATGTCAAGTATAGAAACTGAATCTAATGTAAATTCAACCTTTTTATCTTTCTTAGTGATCTGATAAACTGAGAGTAGATTCATAGAAATATTTGGAACATGAAAAACATTCTCAAAATTGCCATTATGGAGTTCCACTCTTCCCTCTCCTACTACTTCTACTAGAGTATCATCTCCCATGAGAATAGGGGGATTGAGAATGAAATCAAAGAAGTAAAAACTTCCTCTTTTGTTTCCATATGATGTGATGCACCAGAATCTATAATCCATGAATTAGATGAAGAATTAATTGCAACAAGATCATAATATTTACCTTTCTTATAAACAAGATATTTTTCCTTCTTCTTCTTGGCTCCTTCAAGAATGAAGTTTCCAAGGTTGTTATGTTGAATTACTTGTGCCATAAGATCAATTTGTTTCTTCATGAATGTGGATTCTTCCTAATTTGGTTTATTGCAATAAGCGCAATAATTTCCCTTATTATTCTTCTCTTTGGAACCTGAAGAGTCTTCGGAACTTGAAGAATCCTTGAAGGGTTTGAAATTTCCCTCCTTCTCGTTATGTTTCTCCTTTTCATTTTGTTTGGATGATCCTTTTCCATAATTCATAGTGAGTGCATGTGCTTTGGGATCATTGATTAGGCCCATCTGAATGAGTTTTTCCTGCTCATGTGTGAGAGAATCAATGAATTGATCCATGGTAGGCATGTTCCAATTTGTTCCCATGAGATACCTACCAGAATGGAAAGTGGAAACATAGACAACATATTCTAATCCTAGCTTGGCCAAGATTCTTAGAATAAGTTGGTCCACTTGTTTAGATTTATCAATACCACAAGATGCCAAGCTCAATATCAAATATTTAAAATTGGTAAATAAATCATGTATATTATCAAAAAAATTAGGATCCAAGGTATTCAACTCTAACTCAAGCATATGACCTCTCATCTGATCCTGCTTTCCAAAGAGACTTTCCAAGGTGGTCCAGATCGTGTTTAGAGTCTTGCATGCGGAAACATGAATCCATAAATCAGTTGAAATCAATTCAAGAAGAAGTCTTGTGGCCTCATCCTTTCAGTTTGCCCATTTAGTCTTCTCAATTGTTGATGTGGGTTATGTTTTTTTCCCCATCGTCAAATTGTACAGTCATCTCTTTCTGAGTTGGAATTCATCCTTGGGCTTCTAATAAAAATAATTGTATGGTGTGATGATTACCACCAAGTTTAACTATAGAATAGGCTTTGTATCCATCTCTCCCACTGTGTCTAAGAACCCCTAAAATTTATTCTCAATCTGCAAGTGAAAAACTGAGAAATCATTGCAGAAGTGGCACATCAAATGGAAAATTTGTATCAGTTTCAGAAGGTGATCTTTCGGCTTCCTTTCTAAGAAAACAGTGAGTAATTTTGCCAAATGGTTGAAAACCCACTTACATAATGGGTCGATTTACTTCTCATGTTGGACATTTCCTCAAAAATTTAATATTTTAGGAGAAATCACTACAGAAGGTATGACAACGGATTCGTATTAGTTTCAGGAGGTGATATTTCGGCTGCCTTTATGAGAAAATGGTTAGTAATTTCGCCAAACGGTTGAAAACCTACTTGCAGAATGGGTCGATTTACTTATTATGTCATTTGTTTGCTCGGAAAGTTAATATTTTGGGAGAAATCACTACAGAAAGGTACAACCACGGTTTTTCTCACTGGAACTCTGATTTTCCTTATTCTTTGGCTTGTTTGGCTTGCTTCAAGCAGCTTAGCTCTGATACCATGTAAATGTTTCATCGAAACTTGCATAAGAGATCTATCTAAAGCAAGTACAAACAAATCTTATTAAGAAAGGAAGAGGGATTCAATATGGAAGAATGAGAAAATATATTCACACTTCTCCAATGAGTTGATCAATGAATGAATGATTGATACAAATGATTATCAATAAGATACAATGAATGAGTGGAATACACTCATATATAGGACAGAACGTTCCATAATTAATAAAAGAAATCAAGTAGTTAGATTTATTTAGGAATGCATGCATGCATAATAGGGATGGTCGAAATAGAAAGTCTGAAATAGAACTAGTGAGTTAACTCCCATTGAACTAGTGTGTCGAAAATAGAAATTTCTCCAACATTATGATGGTTGCACTAGTTGGTCATTTGTATCTTGAGGAATCTCCCACTCATGTACTCTTACATTGGTCGGTAGGGGTGTTACTTTTTCTATAATATGTGATTTTTTGGACCCTTCAATGATTATCTTTGGGGTTATAGACTGATAACTGGTAGTTGGCATGTTCGATTAAGAGGGTCCAGGGTTGAAAAACTAAAAGTTTTGTCGGTAAGTTGATGGTGCCTCCAACTACTCTGCAGGTGACAGTGGTAACCTTTCGAATGTTGTTTGATAAATGGTCGGAGTCGAATGCAGCAAGTGCTTGGAGAACATTCATCATTCCTCAATTGAATGTTGTGCATCTATCTCCACTGTCTTCATTTTACCCAGAAGTTCTAATTTATCTGCTAAGGACACTTCATGTACTGAGGTCGACTCTAGGTCGATATTTTTATTTGTTTCTTTGGTTTTCTCTTTTATTTTATCGAGGTGCCCAGTTGCTTGGTCTATTACCATATGGGATTTTCTTCCTTATTTCATCCATTCTCTTTCTTGTCGTGTTACATCTACCTCGATTGCATTTTCTTTTTCTAGTTGGCTGGATATAACATGTTTGGATTTTCGGTGGTAAGAAGTCGGCTTGTTCTCAAGTCGGCAATTACATTTTTTTGCGCTTTGTGTTTGTTGTATATGGCAGAAAAGTGTGTCAACTAGTTTTTGAGTATTGTGCTTAGAGTGGTTTCCTGTGAGCTAGCCAGTTCAACTTGTTCTTGGACTGCCTTAAATTTCTCTCATTCGGACTACAAGATTGTTGTTGTTTGTTGAACTAACCCAGTCTGATTATCTCTCGTTGCCTTGTTGTGCATTTGCTTGAGATATTTATTGTATTGCTTCATGTGTTGAATTTTTGCCTAGTTATTTTCCCTTATAGATACCACTGCTTCGATTATACTTTTCATTGCAACAAGAGGATCGAATCCTTCCGTCGGATGATCATTTTCCAGTTTTTCCTTTGTAAGCAGAATAGAGTTTTATAATATCTCTTTCTCCTTGTTTCTTCTTGTATTCATTCGTGTTCTTTTTCTCAGAGCCTTCTTCCACCTATTTGTTTCTTCTTTGGATATCTCATTGTATAAATCCATTATTTGTTCATCCAACATGACTATTGGGTTGAATTATGTCTCTGTCAATGGTTCTATCAACCCAACTGGTTTAAACATTGTGAATGTGGTTGATTTTGGCATGGTGTTCCTCCTATTGACGACCTTCTCCTTTTTCTTGTTTGGATTTTGTTGTTCTGGTTTGTTTTATTTTCCTTTGTCTCCACCAGTTCCTTTTTTGAAATCTTTGTTGCCTTGAGTTTCTTTATTGTGTTGTCTTGACTCTGGTTGTGTATCAACATCTTTCTTATTTTCATTTTCATCATTTCCTTGATCATTGGATTGCTATATGGTCTCGGTCTGACTTGGAGGATTTCCTCGTTGTGACTTGTTTCCTACATCATTTCCTTATTTTTGTTCTCATGGTTAGTTAGTGGGATTTTTCGTTTTGTCTGTTGGTCTTGGTTGTCTTTACTTTTTTCCTGATTGGATTTTGTTGGGGAGTCAAGATTGTTCAATGGTTGTGTCTCAGCTGACTTTTTCACAGGGGGATTGTGTTATGATCCCTGAGTGTTTGTACATTTTGTTCCTTCTTGTTCTAATGTGTTTGATATTGCATTTGGGTCAGGATTAATCGATCTATTTTATTTACTGGTGCGAGTCGGGAATTGTTGAATTTCTTGCTTGGTTAACAAAATCTTCAATTATAGTAGCTTTCTTGGTGGTTCCTTTCT
>CBVK0100131102.1:0-11122 GCA_900067695.1 Picea abies | reverse complement strand
GTAATGTATAAATAGAAGGATAGGCAATGTAAGAAGTAGTATATGTGATTACTTAGTGCAATTGGTAGTGCATCTATGTGATGTTGAATAAGTTCTCTATGCGAACTGTGTAAGGCTTGCAAGGCTAAGTGTGAGTTACTGTGAGGTTGCTATAGAAAGCTAAGTGTTGTAACGCAAGGAAAAAGGATCTAGCAAGCTAGGTAGATATTTTTTCCTATGCAAAGAAGGGTTTTGGAGGCTTTGTGCTTGTAAAAGATTGAAGACGATAATAAAGAAGAATATCTTATGGGCGTAGCCCCAGGGTGGGGGTGAACCATGTAAATCTGTGTGTTGTGCTCTATGCTTTGACTCAATGTGTTTTTTCTTATGCTATGTGCTTTAATATATCCACTTATGATTTGATTCTTAGATATATATGATTGTTAGATCTGATGTCTATGAGGATGCTTAGTGTTGATCTACTAGATCTTATCTGGGTTACTATGGTTAAGTGTATGTAGATCTGAGTGTACATCGTGATGCTCTGTGTTCCTTGTGAAGTATAATAAGGGTTGACAAATATTGATGAATGATCAATGCTAAGTGTTATGTAAATGATATAATCACAAATCGGTGTCCCAGCTAAGGTTCCAGAAACCTGAGTCTTGCAACCACCCCTACCTCTACCTCGGGTGAGACTTCATCTACTTCACAGGTGTTGTCAAAAGGGTTTGTAGTTAGGGATTTGTTGGTACGTTCTTGAGTGTTGAACCCTGAGTCTGCCCCTGTGCCAACACCCCAGGATCTCTACAACCATTACCCATTCCATATTCTATTTGGACTAACATCTCCATGGACTTTATCATGGGCCTTCCAAGAGCGGAAAACAAGTCAATCATCATGGTGGTGTTATATAGCCTCTCAAAGTATGCACATTTGTGTGCCTTAACACACCATTTTATGCCCATTATGGTAGCACAATTTTTCATTGATAAGATTTTCAAAATGCATGGCATGCCAACCTCCATTGTGTATAATCATGACATGAATTTCACCAGCACATTTTGGAAAGAATTGCTTAAATTACAGGGCACACAGTTGAACATGAGCACATCCTACCACCCCCAAATGGATGGCCAGACGGAAGTTGTCAATAATTTTTTAGAAACCTACTTGCATTGTTTTTCCTTGGATAAACAACATGAGTGGGTGAAATGGTTACCCTTGGAAGAATGGTGGTACAAAAATCACTACCATATAGAAACCAAAATAACACCATATGAAATGGTGTATGGCCAACAACCACCTAAAGGAACTTCATATCTTCCAACCACATGAAAATTCCAGGATATTGATAAATTGTTGCAAGGTAGAGTAGCTACCCTCGTGCATTTGAAGGATAACCTCATAATGGCCCAAAATCTTATGAATCAACAGGATGACCAACATCATTTTGAACAGGTTTTCCAAGAAGTTGATCAATTTTTTCTTCGGCTACAACCTTACAAAAAAACCTTCCTCAAATCCCATGGCCACCACAAGTTGGTACCCAAATTTTATGTACCCTATCATATTATCACACGTATTGGTTGAATTGTCTACAAACTTGTGCTTCTAGCTGCCCCCAAAATACATCTGGTGTTCCATATTTCCTATTTGAAGAAAGTGGTGGGTCAACATTGTCGAGTTCAAACCATCCTGCCTAAATTAGATGAAGAAGGCTCCATTTGGATGCAACCAAAATCCATCCTCAACATGCGCGAGCATCACTTGCATGGAATAACTATCAATAAATATTGATCAAGTGGAAGGACACGTCTCTAGAGGATGCAACTTGGGAACGAGCGGCCATACTGCAATAGTTTCCACATCTTCAAACTTGAGGACAAGGCTTCTTTTGAAGGGGGAGGACATGTTAGGATTTGTCTCTAACCCCTCTTAGTTGGTTATTAGTTAGCATGATATACATTTTTCATGTAATAAACACTGACATTAGTTAATAAGGCCTATTAAATAAATGTGAACAAGTCAATGTAAGAATACCTAATAGAAGATTCCACTTCTAGAAGGATCTTCCTCTAGAATTTTCCTTAGAAGATAGAATTAGTATAAATAAGAGTAGGAGGTATGATAAATCTTATACTGAGAATTATTGTAATAGAGCTCTACTCTACTAAAGTTTTCCTCCTCATAGAGGCAAGTGAACATTTATTTCGTTGAATAAAGGTATCATTTTTTGTGTTTCTCTTCTCAATATTTTGTTACATTGATATATGTTGAATAGTCTTGTTTATGCATATTATATTACATCTAGTACCTTACATGTTTTTACTCTTGACCCAACCAAGCAATGCAATGATGATAATGCAAATTTTTTACTTCAATGAAATCTAGCTATGGGAGGGTAAGAGACTTTTCCTTTTTATTTTCAACTTTTAAAAATGAAACCACACACACAAAAAGAAACCAATAAAGAACTCATATCTGAAACCAAACAATGATCCTAATGCACTCTTTTACTAATGCTTCAAAATCAGTCAAGCATGCAACAATTTTTTTTATCTTTTTTCTGTTATTTTTCCAATTATAATGCAAAAAATCCCTTATCTAAGCAAGAATACAAATGCAAAAGGAAAAACCATCAACAATCAACAAGCAAAAGGACTGTAGGAAATTGGAAATAATGTTAGATCATCTCACTCCCATGTCTCTACCAAGATCTCACCCAAAACTCACATAGGAGGCTAGATCTAGTAACAAACAATAGTCACAAAAGGACAACTAATGTAACCAATGACAAACACCATTAGATATCTTCAGATCTATTGGGTCTTCTACCCAGCTTCACTGAAATGCTTAGACAAAAATACAACCTATCCAAGAAACGGAAACAAGACACACAAATGTACTCAACAAACCACTTGATAGAAAAATATGTGACAAAATAATTCAAAATAGATGCAATACCAAATCATAACATACCATTAAAAAAACCCTTTTGATCAAAGGACAAACCTAATCTCAAAGGCATGGGTTTTTCTCTGCAATTCTGCAGTTTTCATGGGACTTCGTGGGACACAGTCTACTCAACCAACGAGGTTCATCTCATGATGAATGTACTTCAACCATCGATGATATAGAGAAATTTATTTTTTTAGGAGAAGATGGAATTGTTCCATATCTATTAGATATGATTTAGATCTATCAGATTTGATGGATCTAGGATTTGGAATAATAAATGCAAGAAAATCAAAAGCAAATATCAATTAGGTAGAGGAATGGATTGAAATGCAAGAAAATCAAAAGCAAATATCAATTAGGTAGAGGAATGGATTGTAAAAGAGACTCAAAATAGAGAATAATTATTCCCCAGGGGATTCACTAGTTCTTTTATGGGACAAAATATCATAGGAATCCTACTAAATACACAGCACAATCTCCCTAGGAACATCCTAGTGATCCTAGACAGAAAGGGGTTTAGACTTCTATGGTTTTCTATATCTAGAGAAAGTAATTCCTTTTACACCAAAGAAGGGTATATCAGCATACCTTTAATCTGAAGGTTGTTCATGTATGTACTGGATGATGTAGATCTAAATTTCTAGCTCCAACTCCTATCACCTGCTTCCTGCACATAAGCGAAAAACACTACCAATATTCTTCTTTATCTAGTGTTAGAAATAATGAATATAAATCAGATCTAGTTTGATTTACCACTCATAAAATCAAATCCAAACCATTCATGAACTCTACACAAATAATTTTGGGAAAACCATTGATATGTCAATAAAATAGAGAAATTACATCAAACATACCTTAGTGATTATTTTATTCTCCATTGACTCCTTGATCCTTGCTTCTCCCTTCAGCTTACTGGTCAGTTTAGGATCTCTGACTTCTAGTTGTGATGGAAAGTACAAGAACCTATACAAATGGACAGAAAAACATTACTCTTGAACTCTCCCTCTCTTTCCCAAGACTTTACTTTGTTATATAGCTCTTTGGAGGAGGCTTGGGATAGCTTCTAGATCTTCTAGAGACCACTAAATACTCGAATGGTGAGAGTTCCTAGGCCCTTTCCATGAATATAAAACTCATCCTTCACCTATCACCTCATAAATCCTCAAATATATAGGTTTCATGGGTCATCATTTCTTGAAATAACGTTTTCATGTGATGGTCATCACTTATTGTCCACTATGTGTCTAGCGATGATCTCCAAAAAGGGCTCAAATCTTAGTCAAACTATGCATTTTGGCTTACATCTTCTTATAGATTATCTTCTGGCCTGTAGGGTGAAAATTAATGCCATAACATGTTAAGTGAGACAGAGTGTGTGTTCTCTCATCTTCTTTGGTGTCTTTTTTCAAATGGTGAAAAGAAATATTGTGCTTCCAAAACTCACAAGCATTAATAATTATTATTGGAGCAAATGCATTTTGTTGATTACTTCTCTTCTATACTGTCTAAGTTTGTATTGTTCATGTCTTTCAGTTTTCCAACAAAGCCTCTAAAACTATTGGCCCTCTTGGTGAACCAGAAGGCAACAAAACACACAGAATGCAGACTAGATCGCACCAGGCTCCATAGTCTGTGATATAACCCTCAAGATCTACCTTCCTTCCTCTCCTCTATCTCAACATCTTATACAAAATAGATCGTACAAAAAAACATTACGTATCGCATCAACTCATCCATAACTACAATAGCAACAATAATTAGAACAATACAATAAGCCAACCCACCAAACCCTCTATGATACATATGTATCTATATTTATACATTTTAATCTCTTCATCCATTACAATGCATTACCAAAACCCTAACCCTACCGTCGTTAGGTCTTCTTCTTCATGCACGCGTGTTGTTCTTCCTTCCAGCTATCGCTTTCCTCGTGCATGCTTACTTTCCCAAAATCGCTTTTCTTTTCCCCACTTTGGCCTTCCTCCAACATTCCCCCAACACTGACATGTGGCTCATCCCGAGCCACCTATCCTTTGTGTTTTTCCTCAATCTCCTTGGTGATCACCAGGAACTTTTCCTTGAGCTCTTTTTCCTGTGTCTGCACCTACGCAGTCTTCTCCTTGAGTGTGTCCACTATCTGACCTTTGATTTTGTCACTAACCAATTCCACGCACTCTGCTTGGATCTGTGCTATATGTGCCTTGTCTTCCTCTTCTTGTGCCAGGACATCTGCTACCCACTCTTGCAATGGTTCCATTTGAGTCTGTTGCTCTTGTTTCTCTGTCTGCGCAGTGATGAGCTCTGCCTACAATTTCTTCATTTCCTACGTTCCTTTGACGTGTTATGTAATTGGCATTGTCTTCTTCCTTTGCTTGAGATATTGGATCGTTGCGTTGATCCTTGCATTGATCCTTTCCTCTTCCTTGTCCAAATTTTGGACCTACTCATCCTCCTCTAACTTATTCCAAAGTTGTGTTGCTTTATCGAACAAGTCTGCTACAGTGCTGACCTTTTTCTCTATCTCCTGTAGCTACATTGTTGCTTACTTCTTTCTTTCCTCCTTGACTACTGGTGGAGTGGTTTGTATGAGTTGTTCTCTGAGATTCTTGATCTCCTTCTAATATTGATCGATTGCCTACACAATCCGATCAATCTTTTCTGCTGTTGTGATTTCATCACTCTGTATGGCTTGTGGAATATTCTCATAAGTTTCTGCCACTTTTTGCTCCAATCTTATTATGCACTCCCTTTCCTCCTGGATCTCAGACTTAGCCTACTCATAGAATATTTCAAGTGCGTCCCTCTTCTTGGTTTCTTTCTGCAATTCAACTAAGTATTTGTGTGCATGAGACTGTACCTCGTGGTTTAAGCTAACTTACAACTTATGCAGAGCTCTATTTGGCATCCGTTTCAACACCAGTTGGATTTGGATTAAGTCCTTCAAGGGTATCTAGCCCACAATCTCATCCATTTGGAGCATACTCGGTGTGATATGGAATGTTGCATTCGGGTGAGTTAATGAGTGGATTGGATATCATTCTTCTTCTTCAACTCTTTCCTCCATTTGTGGTGTTGATGGTTTTATTCCCTTGATACTTGTTGCCTTCCCTTCCCCAATTTTCTTGAGGATTTGTTGCATGTCTTCCAATTCCTCTTGAATCCTATCCATGTGGTATGTAGCATGGTCAAACTCCTTGAATATACAATCTTGGACCATTTGGGCTATCATTTCCCCATCGTCATTTTTGATCATATAATCTAGAAGTGTTCTTTGTGCCTTCGTTTTCATGCATGTGCCTCCTTTCTGTGTGGTTGGCCTCTTGTTTTCCCCTTCTTCCTGTGGATTGGGACTTACTACGGTCTCGTGTGCACCCTCAGCCTATTTTTGTTGTTCTTTGGCTGGCTACGTATTCTCATTTTTCCCCTTCTAGGTCCCTATCTTTGTTGGCCCTTCATTTTTCTGTGTTTTCTTATCCTAGCATGTTCTTCATCTTTTGGGAACTTGGATTTCCGAAGGCTACATTTCTCCCTGCCCTGCCTCTTCTTCTGTTGTTCTTTCCAGAAAATCTTGGGTGATGGATGGAATCCTCCATTCATCAGCCCATTAGTTGATGACCATGTCAATGTCACCCTCTGTGATGTAGTAACGCATTTGTATCCACTTCTTATAAGGATCCTTGCAAGCATGTATCCACATTGTATGTCGTGTGGCCCTAATGTTGGAGATGTTCCCATATCGCGCAACATCCTCTGGTGTTATTCTCCACATCTTGGAGATGGATTCTTGTAGGTCGTGTAGGTATCCTTCAAATATGGTCTCATTCTCCTTTTTGTTCCTATCGTCTGGCCTATCTCTGAGAAACAAATATCTCGCTCCTTGATTTGGTTTGTGTCTGGTACAAAAAACTACATACCTTGGCTCTTTCCATCCCATGAAGGCTACAAATATCTCGCTCACTGATTTGGTTTGTGTCTGGTACAAAAAACTACATACCTTGGCTCTTTCCATCCCATGAAGGCTATTAATGTGATCAACCATGAGTAGTGAAACTTTGTGGCTAGATCCTGCACATCCTTGTGGTCATCCAGGAATAGGTTCAAGAGATATGGTGTCTAAATCACTGAGGTGCCTTTGACGCATTGAGATGCAATTACAAAAACTCCAATTGGGGCTTCCTCCCTGCAGCAGTTTATTAGCAACTTGTAGGCTAAGATTTTCTCCCCCAATTGTGTTGCGACATCATTGATCCTCTTGATAATGATTCCTATTGTCCCCTGTCGGTTCCATACTTCTTCTTCATCTCTTCCTCTAGTGTTTTCTCCCTATCTTTGTCATCCAAAAACTATGCGGGATCCATACCCCAAGATGGCAATCTTGTAATGTTCATGATAAGCTCTACGTCTATCGAGACGAGCTTGTCCAACCAGATGTCCCCACCATCTGTGACTTCTAATAATTGTTTGACAAATGCGTTTGTTTTCTACACTCTGCCAAAATGTGGTAGGTCTACCAGTCCTAAAATGTTTGTCTTCTTCAACCCGATTTCCCATTGAAGTGGTTGATTAATCGCTGCTCCAAATGGATCTATGCCCACCGTCTCCATGTATACCCTCTTTGCAAGCTTTGGAAACTTGTCTTCATCTCCAACATCGTGGTTAGAGTATTTTATCTTCCCTATATAGCCCAGCAAGTCTGGTCCTACCTATACCCCATCCAGTATGTGTGGTAGAACAATTTTTGCTGCAGGTTTCTTGCGAGGTGACCTAGGTATCTGTATTTTTTCTTTATTCTATGGTGGTGGCTGGCTTGAAGTTCCAGTAGCTTTTGGTTATTCCTCAGTATACCATTTCATCCAACCTAAGACATCTTTGAACATCTATTCTACTGGGTGGTCTGATATGGTCATTTCAGACTCGTCTGGCTCAACTGTTGTTTTTAGATTAGGTCTCGTTCCATTGACTTTCGGAGTTTCTTCAGTGTTTTCTAGTTGCACCTCCTTCAAGGTTTCTACGTACTGGTTCATTTTCTCCTGTACTTCTACTGGTATATCCTTACTCATGCCCTCCAGTGCTGGATGTTGAATTTCTTCTAGTATAGGCGTAGGATTCACTGGCTTTGTGTATGGAGATGGGATTTTGTCGGCATTGACAATCTCCTATGCTTGTTGTTCACCTTCTTCGGCCTATCCTCATGACCTGGTAGGAATTCTAGATTTCCTGGCAGTATGGATCTCTTCTTCTTGCTTGGGTGGTGCCATGGCGGTGAATTTCAAATGTCTATTGAATCTGAACATTCTCTATGATCTCTGTGAACTCACTATTTTCTCTTTAGCCTATGTCATTATTTGTCTATTCTTTTTTCGTGAATAGAGTCTTTTCTCCCACATCTGTGTGTTGTATGGGATTTCCATGAAGCTTGTTGAGGACGCTTCCTGAATTGTGGGTTTAATGCACCTTAATTACAGGTTCAATGGACCTCCGGTGGTTTCTTACTTATCATTACTCTACCTTTCTCTCTCCGTTGGCATGATTAATGTGGTGTCCCATCGGTCCTTCTCGTCCTTTAACTCTGCCTAATGTCATGTCATCCTGCTTTTTCTGACTTTCCTTTTCCCACTTGTTTCCCTTTGTATGTGATTGTTGTCCTTCTCCTCACCGAGTTTGTGTTTATAAATTATCTTGGCCTTTCTACCTCTGGTGTATTGTGCCCTCTTTGGTTCTTTTTCAATATACTGATTTTTTTTTCTACTGTGCAATGGATGGTCGGCAGTCCTTGTATAGCTTTAGTTGGCTCCCATTGATCATCCCTATGGGTTATGCACATGATAAGTCTCTTAACTATACAAATCCTCCATCTGTGACATATTTTACCTTGTACAGTCCTAGCCAATGCATTCTGAGCTTTCCCAGGTGTTGTAACGATTCGTTTCCATACATCAACACTAGATCTCCTTCCTTAAAAGTTTTCCTCTTGATGTGCCTATCATGCCAAGATTTATCTCTTGCTTTCTCAACTTGTTGGTGGAATCCTACTAAGATATGATCTTCCTCCATAGTCATTATCTAATTTAATCATTCCTGTACTGTGCCTCATTCTCTCATATGTGTGATGGCTGCTACGTGCAAGTTGGGTACCAAAAATTCTAATGGAATTACTTCTTTCTAGACATAGACTAGTTTAAATGGTGTGTGCCCTGTCAAATTTTTGCATGTAGTCCTGTATGCCCATAATACTACTGGTAATTCGAGATCCCATCCATACCTGTTGAAATTACAAATCTTTGTCAGCAAGTTCTCTAGAATTTTGTTAAATGCTTCCACTGTACCATTTGTCTATGGATGATATGGTGTGCTCCTCTGGTGATGGACTTCAAACTCTTTAGTCATAGAGTTGATGGTGTTGTTTATGAAGTTTGTTCCTTGGTCTCCCATCAAAACTCTTGGGCACCCAAATTGAGTGATTACTTGTTCAAATAGAAAATGTGTTGTTGTTTCTATGTTGCAATCCTTCATTGGTGCGGCTTCCACCCATCTTGTTAGGTATTTTGTTGCGGTGATAATGTGCCTTGCTCCTGTTCTTTTTGCTAGTGGGTTGATTGGTCCCACAAATTATATTTCCCAGTTATCGAATTCTTGTAATGTTACTTGTGGTCATAATGGCATCTTGTCCCTTCTATTGGGTTTTCCTACCCTTTGACAGACATCGTATCTTTGGCAGTACTCCTTCGAGTCTCTGTGAATCGTTGGCCACCATAGTCTTGCACGAAATACCTTCTGCATGGTAGCTCTACCTACATAGTTCCCTCCTGTTATTCCCTCATGGGCTTCTGCTAAAAATATTAGTCTTTCTTGCTCCAACACATATCTACGCAAGATGTTATCTGTGCCCATCTTGTATAGGTGTCCTGCAATTAGTTGATAGTCAGCAGCGCAGACTACCAGGTTTTTATTCTATGCGCTATTATATTCTTGTGGTGCAGTACATGTTCTTAAGTACTGAATGATATCTATGAAGTATTCATCAGCGATATGGACTGAGAATAATTGTGCATCTGAAAATTTTCTTCCAAATTCGTAGGTTCTTCTCCATTTGTGACCCTTGATAGGTGATCTGGTCCTGCATTCAATTTTCTTGGTTTGATTATTACTTCAAAGTCAAATTCTTGAAATAGGAGTAACCATCGGTAGATTCTTCCCCCCAACATTGGCTTGTTGACTAGGTACTTCAAGGTTGAGTGATCTTTAAACATCTTGAAGTGGTTTCCCAATAAGTAATGTCTGAACTTTTGAAGTACGCAGACCATAGCTAGGCCTTCTCTTTCTGTCATATTATAGTTCTATTCTGAGTCTGATAACTTTCTACTTGCAAATGCTATGGGGTGATCCAAGTCTCTCGCTTCAGGATGTGCCAATATATCTCCAAGTGTTATGGTTGATGCATCTACATGGACATTGAATGTCTTCTCCCAGTCTGGAAATACTAATATTGGTGCGGTGACCATGTTTTCCTTTAGGGTATCCAGACTATGTTGGAACTCACCGTTCCACTAGAAATTTGTGTCCTTTCTTAGCATCTTTTCCATCGGTGTAGTGATTTTCACATACCCTTTGATAAATTTCTTGTAGTAACCTATGTGTCCCAACATCGTTGTTAGCTGACAGACTATTTTTGGTGGTGGTAAGTTAACGATTACTACAATCTTTCCAGGATCTACTAATAAACCCTGTTTGCATACTATATGTCCCAATAGTATCCCAAATGGTGTTCCAAATATGAATTTATTTATGTTTAGTGATATCTAACATTTTCTACATCTTTCTAACATCAAGTGTAAGACTTCTACATGGTATTTCAACAAACTATAGACTGTCCAATCATCCAGGTATACTTCGAGAAACTGGTGGATGAATTCCTTAAACGTAGGAATGACTACTTTGGAAAAGATTGATGGTTCATTCTTCAGTTCAAACAACATGACTATGTATTGGTAAGATCCCCATTATTTTGCAAATGTGGTCTTGCACATGTCTTCTTGTGTTATCTTAATCTAATGGTAGCCTGAGAACCCATCAGTGACTGAGTAAGATTCATGTCCTCTGACGTTCTCTAACACATCATTCGTGAAAGGTGTAGGGAACGGGTCATGTAGGCATGCATCGTTGAACTTCCTTAAGTCAA
>CBVK0100131100.1:0-10855 GCA_900067695.1 Picea abies | reverse complement strand
AACTTCTTCAATAATATTTACACGACCCTGCATCAATGCTAGAAGATATATCTAGGATTCAATCAATTTCTTTTAAAAATAGTTACAAATAATTTTCCTGGTTGTTTACATGAATTGTTGGCCAAGATTCTGCATAAACCATTCTTTAATTGGCATTGTATATATTTCATTTCATAGTTAATGAAAATGCGGTCTTCAATTGGGCGAAGATTATTTCAAATGAGATTACTACACAACTGACAAATTTAAAGAATGAAAATAAATTGTGTATGTCCTCTTTTTGTTAGTTTCTATCACCTATTGATACACTTTTAGGGATTTATGGTTTCATATTTTTTTTGAGAAAAGATAAAAGCATTCCATACCTCGTCCTTGGAAATTTGTTGAATTTATTCTTAGAGTAATTTCCAAGATTCACGAATATGCTACCTACTTCAACCATTCAAACCTAATATATGAAGAGGATATCAAGTGCTTTGACCAGAGTCATCTTTTTTACAATCATTTGATTTAATTTGGGCTCAACCATGCACTCATAAACACATTTGTAAGTGGAGAAGAGAAGAATGATAGCCATAACCCTAATAATCAAGAAGTTGATAGAGACTCTAGTGATATAGAAACTTTCATAAGTACAATAAAAAATCACAAGGAAAGAGGTAATCCTTCAATGAGAAGAATGCTCAGTCACCAACTATTTCTCAAAGAAATTTTCTACCCAGAACAAACCCTTAGCCCGGGACATCACAACAAAGAAAAATATAGATTAATAATTCAGGGGATGATGAAGACAAAAACCCTCCTCAGGGGAACCTAGAGAACCCCCAAATTTTAAATATTAAAAGAAAAAGAACCAATTCATAGCAAGAGGGAGGAGAAACACATGCACGTGAAAATGATTTATTATTGGATAATATGGACTTGGATGTGGATATCAAAATTGTAACTTTCCTAGATGTAGAAGAACCTGCTAGAGAAAATGTGCAATATATTTCTACACTCATGGTGTAGGAGGAGATATTTTATGATGAAGAAACTTTTGTTGTACAAAATGCCTCTATTGATAGAGATTATAAGACATTTGTCTTTGAAAGAACCACATAGAGTAAAAGTGGAAATTTGTGGTCTATCATTGATACACAAAACATGTTGCCTTCTATATTGTCATTCGTTAATTAAGTTATAGGCAATGCACTCAATTTTTCAATTTCCAATATGGAGGAATACAATTATTGATTGAAAGAGAAAATTAAATATTTGGAAGAAACTCTCATGCCTTCACCTATTCTTGTTTCCCCCGTTGCCATGATTTGGCTCGATAATTTTTTTCAAGAAACCCAAGAGTCAAGATCTATAGTCGAGGGAATTTCAAATTTTATTATTTCCACTTGACAATTTTTCGAAGAGAATATTAAAAAAAGGATTTCATTGATTTTAGAGTTATGGGATATGAAAAAATCTTTGCCTCTCTTGTCTTGAGAATTCAAAACAATAGGTAATATTTGAATGCATATCTAAAAAATGATGAAGGTTTTTATATAGATGGAGTTGTGATGTTTGTATTAAAGGTTTCGACAATGATAGAGAAGATGAGTAAACAAAAACATTTACCTTCCCTGAGACGCATCAAACAAATAAAGGCCTTCTGGATTTAAAGAATCAATGTATTGAATGGATTATCGGTTCAATTGATTGATTTATTCAGAAGGAATACAAAAGCATACTAAAAAATTATTGATTTAGATACTGTTGGCACCACTATCAAATTCTCAGACCCTAACTATATCTCAAATTCAATGCTCATGACTTCACAACAATTTGAAGGAAAATTTGAAGAATTAAAAGGGCATCAACTGAAAAGTTTGATAGTACGAGTGAATTTACACATGATGATATCGACAACTGGCTTGTTGATTATACCAATAAAAATGAAGAAATTGAAAATACTTTGCAAAATTTATCTTTTGATCATAGAAAAATAAATAATGAGTTGTTTAGTGTTAAAGTTAAAAAAGAAGTGATTTTTTTACTCAAAAAGGGATTATATTCAAGAATGGTTAAACAACTCAATGGTCAAGATTTCCAAAATACTAGCAGAAGCAGTTACTACCGACAATCAAACCACAAAAAAAGTGTGCAAAAGAAATAGAAACAAGCAACTTAAAGAGAAATATTAAATCATAGTGATTCAATGCTAATCACATACATATTCCCTTATCAATTTTTCATCCAATTATTCTTCTTCTTTAACTAGAAAAGTATAACTAAATCTTGATAATCTTTTTTTTGTCTTCTTTCCAGATTTTGTTGTTCGACATCCACCCATGTTCCTCTTTCTATTCCATATTTTCTTGTGCATGTTTGATTTAGGATTAGTGGGATTCCCAACAATGCAGGATAATTGTTAGTAGTGTTCAAGGAGGCCAAATGGAGGGAAACTCAACATCCAACACACACATTTAAATTGGTTTTGATCCCAAGGAGAGAGCGTCATTTTGATGTTTCGAAATTAAGGGCCTTTTAATTTTTTGAGGATAAATCCAAATGAGGTTGTTGAGATTGTTATTTATCTTGATTAGTTGTTAATAGAATATATTTAGAAAGATCTTGCATAAAACCTTGTACATGTTTATTGAATTAATATTATAGAAAATAATTTCTTTCAAATCTTTTCACCTGTTTGCCTTTAAGTAACCAGGTAATGTTATGTTATTGGTTTTTTTGTGTTTTATATGAATGTGTGTGCATATTGTGGTTGAGTAGATGAACTTTTGATGTTTTGTAAGTTTCAATTTTTTCTCTTCTGAAAACCATGGTGTAAGGAGTGCACAGTTACATGCAAGGAGTGTGAAAGCAAAGTCATTGTTTGACTCAGTAGCTCAAAAAAGATAGCTTGAAGTTTTAGAGAGTGAGTTTAAGGAGTGCATGTATACTCAATGGAGTATAGAAGCTTGAGAAGACCCATGCAAGGTCTGCACCAGGCCAACACTTAGCCAAATGTTGAAAAATTTCTTAGGAAGGCGAGTGCAAGGAGTGTGAAGAAGGATTTTCTAGAAATATTCAATTATGAAGTCTTAAAAGTTTCATAGAATCCAAAGGGGTGTGCTAGGGGTTAAAATCATTTTAAGAGATAAATATCAGGAGAAATAGCAGGAGAAAGTTCTTGGGGAAAAGGTTTTATCTTATTTGAAGGTCGAGTGGAGGATATCCATTTGGGAGGAGCCGAGCTCTCTTGTGACTGTCATATCTGGGGAAGGTGCATGGGTTTTAACCCTTGAAGTCCTTTTAAATTTGTGTGTTTAGATATTTTTTCTATTTAGGTGCAAAGGAGATAAGTTTCCCGAAGTCCCCAGACCCAAAGTGAATCTGGAACATCCATTAGTGAGAACACATGTCCATAGATTAGAGATAGTCCATAAGTTCGGCCATATGGAAGAATTGGAGTGTGGTTGAAAAAATACGCAAGAATCCCAAAGATATGAAAGCCACAGTAAATCCCAACCCTTGATACTCATTATATGCTTCAACAGATCTCAGAATTTGCGAGTTCGACAACCCGGAAGAACGGAGGAGAAAAGCCTTTTGGTTTGAGAATCACCAAAGGCCCAAAGGATGGAGTCGATATCGATCATCGGTCAAGGGAGATACCTAGAGAGAATATTTATCCTTTACCAATTCGGTGTTCAGAGGTTGTAGAGAGTTGTGTCGGAAATTTTCTTGAAGTATCGAAGCCTGGAGCTGATCCAGGCCATCCATTTGTGAGGACACATAGACTATGGATCATGCCTCCTAGTTACTTTAGAGTTCAACAATCCATATATTTGGGTGTATTAACCTATCGTAACTCCTGAAGGTCGAAGTCCCGAAGAGGATCACACCCATTTATTGTTGGAGAGGTGCAGACCATCGATCAAGCCCCTTCGCGAGTTCTCCTGTTTGACACTTCGGAGTATTTGAGGTGTCAGGTGTTGAAAATCTTTGAAGCCTGAAGCATGGAGTAGATGGGGACCATTGATCTGAGGTAATTATTAACCTTCAGATTTGTTGGTTTGGACTTCAAAACTACTGTAGTATAACGTTTTGGAGTGGTTACAATCCCAGAAGCCCAGAATCTCAAAGATTGTGTGAGCCATAGATTTTGGTGCCCATTGAGAATCGTTGATTTTTGAGTAGCTCAAATATTCATGAACTCGACATCCGACAGGTTCGTTGATTGTAGTTGTTGGAAATCCTAAAGCTCGGAGCTATCAAGTGGAAAATTTCCTGATGGTTAAAGAGATTGGCCCATGTATTTTTCCTAAGGTCACATGGAAGATTCAATTGGAGTATTAGGACTCTTTTGAACTTGATTTTCACATGGGGAAAAGGAAAAAGGACTTTGGTGTATAATTTTAAGGGTTCATAGGGGACTCGAGAGATAATTCATCTCCATTGTAATAACAATCCTAGACCAAGAGGTCGTGTAGGATCCTAGGAGTGGTGGGGGTTTCCATCAAGTGGTATCAGAGCTCAAAATTAATATCTTTGTGAAAGAAAACTTGGAACCATGCCGCCAAGAAGACGTAGAGAGAGACCAATGGTAAACGCAACCATGAGAGAAGAGATGAGACAACTTCATGCAAGGTTTGATGACATGGAGACAACATAGAGAAGAGAAATTGACGGTCATGATGTTAGTGAGGCTGAGAGTGAATATGTTCAAGAATAAGTTGTAGGAGAAAAAGCATTAGAGGACTGATTGTTGAGACTTGTTGTCAAAATGGGAACCAAAGCAAAAATTGAAGCCCCAATGTATGGAGGAAATTTGGATGTGGAAAAATAACTAGACTATATAAGTTCTTTAAAGAAGTAATTTGACTATGACAATATTGATTATGAGAATAAAGTGAAGTATGCTTTGACCAAATTGAAGAGACACGTAGTGCTATGGTGGGATGAATTTCAAGCTGACAAAATATGAAAACGTAAGTCTAAAATCAAGAATTGGGATATAATGGTTGAAAAATTGAAAGCTAAGTTCATACCTAAGGATTATCTGATAAATATTTTTAGGAAGTTACAGAACTTGAGACATAAAGGTTTGTCAATGAAGGAGTAAATGCAATAGTTTTACAAGATGAACATAAGAGAAAGACATAGCGAGAATGATAAATAAAAAGGTGGGAGTTATATAAATGGCTTGATATATGAGATCCAGGATGAGATCATTATGATGACAATGAGAAATTTGGAAGATGCTTATTAGGTATCCCTGAAGGAATAAAAAAATTTGTAAGGAAACAAAGTCAACAAAACAATGGAAAAATTCCTAATAGAGGTAGAGGCATTTTTAGAGAAGTTATAGAAACCTAGAGGAGAATCTGGAAAATATCAAAGTTAGACAAAGAAAGGAGGAAGTTATAGAGGAGGAAACTATGGAGGAAGAATTTCTTTTCTCATAGAAAGAGGAGGAGAAGTGAAGTGCTATTCTTGTGGTAAAATAGGACACATGTCTTGGGAATTTCCTAAGAAGAAAAATGTAGGAACTGGAGAAGCTCACATTTATGAAGCACAATGGAAGAATGTGGAGACATAAATGAAATCTGAAGTAGAGGAAGAAGGAAGATCACTCATGATGAGAAAAATTCTCATGAAGCCAAAGAAGGAGGAAATAAAACCATTCCATAGAAACAATTTGTTTAGAACTCCTTCCAATACTAGAGACATGGTGTGCAAGGTGATTATAGACAATGGACGTACTGATAATTTGGTATCCACAGAGATGGTGGGAAATATTAAGTTGGAGATGAATTCACATCCAAATCTGTATAAGGTTTTGTGGTTTCATAAAGGACATCAAGTCATGGTAAGTCAACAATGCAAAGTTTAATTTAAAATAGGTAGTTATAAAGATGAAATTTTATGTGATGTCATACCTATGGATATTTGTCATGTATTGTTGGAGAGACCGTCGCAATATGATAGGAATGTCAGACATGATAGAAGGAAAAACAATTATACCCTTGAGAAGAATGGGTGTAAGAATATGTTTCTTCCAATAGAATATAAAGGAGTCAAAGAAGAAGCTATTCCTAGTATACTTCTCACGAGTGGGAAGGAACTCTTTAAAGAAGTCAAGAAAGAACAAGAAATGTAGTTTGTTGTTGTAGGTAAGCCGAGAGTCATTCTTACAAGAACTTATATGAATGATTTTCCTTTGGAAGTCCAGGAGTTATTGGATGATTTTGTTTATATTTTGGTGGATGAGCTAGCTCACACTTTACCTCCCATGAGGAGTATCGGTCATCATATCGACCTTATTCCAGGAAATTTTTTTCCAAACAAAGTAGCATACATATTGACCCCTAAAGAGAATGAAGAGGTCAAGAAACAAGTCCAAGAATTGTTGGATAAGGTTTGATCAAGGAAATTTTGAGCCCGTTCGCAGTACCAAATGTGTTAAGTCCAAAGAAATATGGAGGTTGGAGAATGTGCACAAATTCAAGAGCCATCAACAAGATAACCATCAGGTATATATTTCCTTTACCCAGAATGGACAATTTGATGGATTGCTTGAGTGGAGAAAATTATTTTTCAAAAACAGACTTGAAGATTGGTTATAATTAGATAACAATGTGAGAAGGAGATGAATGGAAGACAACATTAAAGAAAAATGAAGGATTGTATGACTGGATTGTTATTCCATTCGTCTTAATGAATTAATTGAGTACATTTATGAGATTAATAAACCAGGTACTCAAGGATTTTATTGGTAAGTTTGTAATTGTTTACTTAAATGACATCCTAGTTTTCAGTAATACTGAGGAGGAGCATTTGAGACATTTGAAAATGGTGTTGAGGAGGTTACAGTAGGAAAAGTTGTTGATAAAATTAAGGAAATGTTCTTTCATGAAAACAAAACTTATACATTTGGGGTTCATGATCTCTTCAAATGAATTGAAGATGGATCCAGAAAAGGTGAGGGAAATTAGAAAATGGCCTTCTTAAGAAGTGTGTTCGAAGTAAGGAGTTTTCATGGGTTGGAAAGTTTTTAAAGGAAATTCAACAAGACTTTTAGCAGTATTTGTGTGCCCATATTGGAAACCATTAAGAAGGAGCATAAATATTTTAATTGGATAGAGGAAGCTGAGAAAGAATTTAGGGTGTTGAAAGAAAATATAACAAAACAACCTATTCTAGTTCTACCATACTTTAATAAAAAAATTCAAGTTAGATGTGATGCAAGTGGATTAGGCCATTGACATAGTTTTAAGTCAAGACAGTAATCATGTCGCTTATTTCAGTGAGAAGTTGAATGATGATAAGAGTAAGTATTCCACATATGATAAGGAATTTTATGTTGTAATTCAAGCCTTGAAAAATTGGAGACATTATCTTATCCCGAAGGAGTTTTTTCTGTATACCGACAATAAAGGTTTACTGTTCATAACCAGGCAAGAGAATTTGAACCAGAGACATGCCAAATGGGTAGAAATCATGTAGAATTTTAATTTCATTATTAAACATATTAGTGGTAGTGCTAACAAACTTGCAGATGCTTTGAGCATGAGATGCTTGATCGTGCATGAATTCCAAGTGGAGACTTTAGGGTTTGAACACCTCAAGGAGATGTATCAAGGAGATATAGATTTCAAAGAAGCTTATGAAGCATGTGAGAATGATTTGTTAAGGGACAAAATCTAGTGGATAGAATATATGATCCAAGATGTATTGTTTTTCAAAGAAATTAAATTTTCTATCCTGAAGTGCTCAATGAGAGATAACTTGCTAAAGGAGAAGCAAAGTGGAGGTTTAGTTGGAAATTTTGTCCATGATAAGACATATGCGCAATCGAATTCTTCATAACATTGGCCAAGTATGAGATCTGATGTGAAGAAATTTGTGAACATATGCATAATTTTCTAGTATGCCAAAGGAAAGCAATAAAACACTAGATTGTATCAACCATTGCATATTCCAGATAAGCCACGGGATTACCAAGAAACCAAAGAGGGAGTGATTCAATATTTGTGGTAGCTGACAGATTTCCAAAGATGGAACATTTCATACCATGTTAGAAAACCAACAATCCTACACACATAGAGAATTTATTTTTTAACGAGATTGTGAGATTACATGGGTTGCCAAGGAGTATAGTCTCAAACTGAGATACTAAATTTGTCGGAAACTTTTGTAGGAATTTGTGCAAAAAATTGGGGACAATTTTCTCTTTTAGTTTCTCATATCATCCTTAGACAAACAAATATACTGAGGTATTAAATCGAATATTAGAGAATTTGTTGAGGAGTTTGGTCACTGAACATCATAGGCAGTGGGATCAAATTCTTCCCCAAGAAAAGTTTTCATATAATGACTCACCGAATAGGAGTACTGGTAAAATCACATTCTAGATAATATATAGAATGAATCCAAGAGGAATTTCAGAGTCGAGATATTTGGAATGAGATGATTTCCAAAGTAAAGGAGAAGAAGACTTTGTTGCAAAGATGTAGAAGTTGCATGATCAGATCAAAGTACACCTACATGATACATTCAGAAATACAAGAGAAGAGTAGACCATATAAGAATAGAGGTTCATTTTGAAATCATATATCAAGTTTTAACACACCTGAGGAAAGAGATATTTCCAAAAGGGAAATATAAGAAGCTGAATATGAAGAATATAGGACCATGTAAATTTCTCAGAAAGTTTGTTGCAAATGATTATGAGATCGAATTTCTACAGGACATTAGAATATCATTAATATTCAATGTAGATGATCTATACCCTTACAGGATGAATGATACAAAAGGGACATATGATCAGGAGGAGATCCATTGGAAGCAACAGATGCCCATAGCATAAAGACCATAGATAGAGAATTTTTTTTATCGAAGGATTGATAAGAAGACCAGGAGGAAATTTTACTATGAGTATCTAGCTAAGTGGAAAGATCAACCATCAAAAGATGTCATTTGGGTAACTGAGACTAGCATTTAGAAGCATGGAAATACAATGGAGGATATCATGGATAGGAGCCCATGAATATTTTGTTCTTGGGGAGTCTGGTGTAGGACCATTATTATTAATGCTCAAGGAGGCCGAGTGGAGCGAAGCTTAGCATACAAAATGCAAATTTAAATTGGTTTTTATCGCAAAGAGAGTGTGTCATTTCGATGTTTTCAAAGTATTGAAATTAAGGGCCTTTTAATTCTTTTCGGCTAAATCCATTGTAGACAATCCACAAGATTGTAATTTCTTTAATCCATATAGGATTGCACAAATATTCAGAATAAACACATATTTGGGTTATAAATGCCCATTTATTGTAATAAGTCTTAGTAGGAGAATGTCTTAATTGTTATATGACAACTCTTAGATAATCTGGAGGGAAGGCTCGAGAGGCCCCTCATGTGTATATATATGTATTGTATGCCCAAATGAAGTTGTTGAGATTGTTATTATTGTTGATCAGTTGTTAATATAAGAGTTGTATAATTTTTTTGCAGAAAACCTTCTACATGTTTACTAAAGTAATATTATACAGGAGAGTTTCTTTCAAATATTTGCATATGTTTTCCTTTGAGTAACTAGCTAATGTTATGTTATTTGTTTTTCTATGTTTTATATTCATGTGTGTTCATATTATGGTTGAGTGGATGAACTTGTGATGTTCTGTAAGTTTCAATTATTTATCTTCTGAAAACCCTGGTGCAAGGAGTGCATAGTGCCACGCAAAGACTGCGAAGGAAGAGTCCTTGTTCCATTCAATAACTCAGAAGAGATAGAGTGATGTTTTGCAGAGCGAGTACACGGAGTGCAGATATACTCAGTGGAGTATAGAATCTTGAGAAGACCCATGCAAGGTGTGCACTGGGCCAACACTTAACCAAGTGTTGAAAAATTTCTCAGGAAGGTGAGCGCAAGGAGAGCGAAGGAGGATTTTGTAAAAATATTGAAGTTTGAAGTCTTCAAAATTTCAAAGAATCCCAAGGTTTAGGCCAGGGGTTCAAATTATTTCAAGAGATAAATCTCAGGAGAAATAGAGGATGAAATTCCTTAGAGAAAAAAGTTTTATCCTATTTGAAGTTTGAGTGGATGAGATCCATTCGGGAGGAACCATGATCTCTTGTGATTGCCAAATCTAGGGAAGGTGTGCAAGTTTTAATCCTTGAAGTTCTTTAGACTTCGTGTGTTCAGATATTTTTCATGTTTAGGTGCAAAGGAGATAAGTTTCTAGAAGTCTCAGGATCCGAAGTGAATCTGGACCATCCATCAATGAGAACATGTTTCCATATATTAGAGATATTATAGAAGTCTATCTATCCAAAAGAATTAGAGTGTGGTTGCAAAAATACATAAGACTCTTGAAGATCCGAAATCCACAGTAAATCATATAAGGTTATAGTTAGTACACATGTCAACAAATGGTAGAATGAAGGAGAAAATTATTGTCGTTATAGAATCCTCAAAGGTTTGAAGGCGAGAGTCGATCTCAACCGTTGGTCGAGGGGGACATCTGAAGAGAGGATTTAGCATCTGCAAATTCAGATAAAACACATGGGTCATGGATCATGCCTCCTAGTTACTTCGGAGTCTAGAAACTCAAAGAGTTGGGTGTATTAACCTCTCGGAAATCCCGAAGGATGGAGTCTCAGATAGGATCACAACCATTCATAGTTGAAGAGGAGTGGACCATCAATTGAGCCCCTTTGCGAGTTCACCAGTTCGACACTCTAAAGGATTTGAGGTGTCTGGTGATGAAAACCTCTTAATCCTGAAGCACAGAGTAGACAGGTGTATATTTTAACCTTGTACAATATTTACTGCAAACAAATTTTCAGTAAAAGAACATAAAATATACAATGGAAAATA
>CBVK0100131098.1:0-14002 GCA_900067695.1 Picea abies | reverse complement strand
TATTTAAATAAATAGTTAATTGCTTAGCATCCTATGGAAGGGTGCTACACATATTGCTTCCGAGAGTGCACTCAAGACATTCATCTCAATACAGATTCTTGCAAATGAGGTATATTTTCCTTTTAAGGTCGCATCCGATGCCTTGAAAATTTTTCCCAGTTTATTCCCTATTGCCTCGAAGGTGGTAGGTAGCCAATAGTCTAAAGGTAGAGAACAAAATATGATCCAAACTAGCACACACTTGAAAGTCTCCTTTTCTAGGGAGAAATTTTCTTTCCAAGGTCACATATACAGCCTGACTGAGGCATGAAAGTAGGGCCCTCCTTAAAAAACCTTGTCTTTGTCCTCTAGATTCATGAAGATAGCTGTGAAAAATCTTTTTGATCCTAGGTGTAGGTCCACCTCTCTGCATGGTTTCCAATGATATTTGATCCAACTTCGTAGGACTTTTTCGATTGGCCATAGGCCCATAAACTTGTAGATCAAGGCGTGCATCCTCATCTGATCTCTATATTCTTGTGTCTGTGGGTCTTCTAGGAAAAATTTTGGGATCATTGTCATTTTTTGGCTTGCATGCATTGTTCTTTCCCACCCCCATTAGATGTGTTGGGTTTTTTGCCTTGCTTTGGTTCTCATTATTCTCCTCTCCAACTTGTGCTCTTTTCTCGTGCCTATCCTCCCCATGCACATTTGACATAGATCCAGATGCCCCCATTTGTGGGGCCTTGAACCACCCCCCTGCGTGGGCCTTTCCCTCCGTCTACCACGACTTGATGGTAAGAGGGAACCCCGCTCCCTCCCCCTTTGGTAACCATTCTTCTCACTGAAAACCCTAAAACCTGCAAAAACCGAGGTCGCAATTCAGACGTGAACCTCCCATCCTTCTACCATCTCTACCCCAATGTTAAAGTGTGTGTTTGTATCACATTAATTCAAATTTGGGGTTCATATCTCCCCACATATCAAACAAAAAAGTTTACACATTAATAATAATGAAGAGAGTATGAAGGAATTGGTAAAAGAAATGGAAGACATGGACATCAAGCCAAGGAAACTAATTTAGTTGTTGCGTAATATTGGAAAGACGTTTAGAGTTAATTAACTAGATGGACAAGTGATGCAATACAGGAAGGGAAGAGAGTACATTAATGTATTTTCTAGTTTATTTTCCTCTAGAATCGTGGTGCCACAAGATTGATCAAGCAATTATAGATAATGGGAAATAGAGCAAGAGCATTGAGGCATGTCAGGGAAATGAAGGTTTCCCTCTCACTTCTATCTTGGTGGATTTTAACAGTTATTTTAACTAGTCTTTATGGTTTTGGTCCTCATTATTGTGGTTCTTACTCATTTAGTTGCAATTGTAGCATCACTCCATCTTCATGCTAGTCACCTCATTGTTTGGGAGGTGTTTGCAACACATCTAAAGCCTCTTCCACCAAGGAGTTCAATCAAATCTATCATTTCTTATGATTGTATTTTTTTTTTTCATCCATTATTACACATAGATCTCTAACTTCAATTTATCTTGTCAATTCATTGAAGGTGTGGTTTCCCTCTTATCACCACTCCAACAAAATCCTCCTCTTAGCTTAGCTAAAAACCTTATCTCTAGTCTTATTTCCATATAATGCTCCTCTTTTGAAAGAAACCATCCCTAAACAAGTATCAATGGAGAATCCCAAACTCTAACTAATAGTTTCCAGCAAGTTACCCCATTTCCTCTGAATACTTTTTTATTGGCAACAAGTCACCCCATTTCCCCATAAATACTTTTTTATTTCCAATAAAAACATAATTTACAAATTTAAATGCTTTTTTATTTCCAATAAAAACATAATTTACAAATTTAAATGCTTTTAGTCACTCACTTCAAGCATCTCAAAGGCATTGGAGACTTTGATAATCTTCTATATAATCCCTGTAACTTTCGCTATTAGTATAGAGGTTGCATTGTTATTATTTTCTATTTAATGTAACTTTCCCTATTATTATAGAGGTTGCATTGTTATTATTTTCTATTTAATGTAACTTTCACTATTATTATAGAAGTTGCATTGTTATTATTTTCTATTTAAAAATATATCATTTTATGATTCATTAAACTGAGTTTTGGTTTTAAGAAAATGATATGCTATGTATGAAACCTTCACATCTAGCTCTCAGTAAAGCTAGAGAGAGATTTCCACTTTTAGGTAAGGCTACTTAATCTTCCTTTATGCTTTTAAGATGTAAATAGTGTTTGAGATATTGGGAACTATCTCGTACTTTTATTCTAAATTGTATATCATCGTTTTAATTAACAAATCAATCGGACAATATTACTTTGACCAAGTGGTTAAGAACAATATTACTTTGACCAAGTGATTAAGAATTTTTTTTTTATATATTATGTTTTTTATATTTAAAGCATAAATAATATTAAAAAAAAAAAAAACATTGTTATTTGAAAATATATATTTATAAATAAATATAAAAAAATATTTTATTTTATATTAAAAAGTAAATAAATAATCATATAAAAAATTGATAGCAAACATATATATTATTTTAATAAAAACATAGTAGACATATATATTAAAATTTAATGAAAACATAGTACACATTTTTATTTGGAAAAACAAATAAATAAAAAAGATGATTTAATTTATAAGGATTTTTTATAAGAACAAACCTAACTAGATATTTTATTTGAAAAACCAACAAATGAAAAAGGAAAATTTAGTTCATTTAAAATCGAAAGAAAAGCCTCACACCAATTGTATTAAAAATACAAACTATTGGAAACACACCATAGAAAATCAAACAAACTATAACGAAAAGAAATAGAAAGGGTAAACAAAGTTCATACGCACCATGCCATTTTTTTTTGTACTTAAAACTTTTCTGCGATTTTTTTTTTTTTATTAAACTATATATATAAAGAGAAAGTGGTGATGAATTGTGATACCTTACTTGATCAGGTAAGGTTCAATTTTCAAGGAATGTTGATAGCTTGACCTAAATAATTTATAATAATATAATTTAAATCTCTATCCACTTGGAGAAATATCCGTGGAACTTTAAAATGCAGATAGCTTGACCTAAATAACTTATAATATTTTTTAACTTTAAAATGTTTAAATGTTGAAAGACCAATACCTCGAGTTATATTTTATTGATAACATGACCTTGAGGAAATAATTGCATATTGCGATCACCTAAGAGGTTTGACAATTGAGCGATAAATATGGGTTTAAATTATTATTATTATTATTTTTTTATATAAATAATAATAAATTAATTTTAAGGTTATGGTAAAGCTAGATATTAAATTGGTGTATGAGACTTCTTTTTTGTGGAATAAAGGACTCTCTCTATGCAACGATTTAATTACTAATGTCTACATAAGTGTACATATCATTAAGCCCACTAAAAAAAGTAAAAGGTTAATTTATTGTTGTTTTTCTTTAAAGTTTAATATACCATACTTGTCATATAAACCCACTAGAAACAAGACTAACTCATGTAAAAAAATACTTGGTCTTATAAACCCACTATATACAAGAATTAGAGATCATGCAGAAAAATAGATAGTAATACAATTACTGGCATATTAAAAAAGGGATCTTGATGAGTCTAACCATGACTATTTTTATATTCTTAAAGTGCAAGGACCTCCACTCATAATATCAAAGCTTTCTTTGAGAGTTGATCTGCTTTTGTATTGAATTCCTGGAAAATGTGGGTGAAAGAAATTAAATCTTCCTTTTATTTTTACTACCTTGTTTCAATAACAAATTTGTTATTGTATTTTTTCATTGGCTCAATTAATCAATAACTTTGAATCACCCAAAACTTGTAGCTTTTTGATTCTCTTATATGTTGCATTTTTTAACAAAAGCCATAAAGCATATAACTCATCTTGGTTGTCAATATCTTGCCCTACCCCATATTTAAAATAAAAATAGAGTGAATTACTTAGGAACAAAGAGCTTCCAAAACTACAATTACTTGGGATTCCTTGACATGCACCATCAAAGAATCCCCATGCTGAAGTATAATTGATTTCAAGTACTTTCAAGATCCTTAGATTATTTTGAATTGTAGGTTTCTAGAAACCACAATATGCACTTTTGATTTAAATAGCCAACTGACATGGATGTGATTCAGTTCATTGGATCAAGGCTTTGTTCCTAGCTAACCATAGCCCCCAAAGAACAAACCAAGGTAAAGCCTGATGACTTGCTACAATTTTTTCCAAAAACCAATGCTCAAAACAATTCACCTAAGTATCTTTATCCCATTGGAAGCTCCCATACGTTAATTGCAATACTTTTTTTGACACAAGTTTTGAGAAGGGACATAAAACAAAATATGGTCCATTGTTTCTCCTTCATCCTTACATAAAACACACCATCTTGGACCAATCCAATCCCTCTTTTGCCCATTATCCCATGTAAGAATCTTGTTTGTTAGATCCATCTAAAGAAAAAATTGAGTTCTGAGAGGTCTTGCAAGCTCAAAACAATTCACCTAAGTATCTTTATCCCATTGGAAGCTCCCATACGTTAATTGCAATACTTTTTTTGACACAAGTTTTGAGAAGGGACATAAAACAAAATATGGTCCATTGTTTCTCCTTCATCCTTACATAAAACACACCATCTTGGACCAATCCAATCCCTCTTTTGCCCATTATCCCATGTAAGAATCTTGTTTGTTAGATCCATCTAAAGAAAAAATTGAGTTCTGAGAGGTCTTGCAAGATTCCAAATTATCTTCCACCACCATAATCTTTTGCCACACAGTTTTACTTCCACTTTTGCCTCATAACCCAATTTTGTTTTGTAAATTCCAATAGCCTTTTTCTTAGACCATGTTATCTCATCTTCCTAATATGAGAGAAGAATGGCACTGTGCTTTTAAGTTTTCCACAAATTGATTCCATTCTATAGCACTGTCACCTTGAAGGAGCAACTCCTCTATTGGCTTCCATCTTTGTATCCAACCATTTGTTGATTCTAAACCTACTACATCTTTAATCGTGTAAAACCCAAAAACATATAGATTGGCTAAAAGAGAATCATATACCCTATAATTTCCATTGCAACCAATCCAAGGGACTTCTTGTAATCTTACCTTATGTATTTTAGTATTTCCCAAGCAACCCATCTTCCAACTAATGGAAAGGATTTTACCAATGCTTTCCAAACATTTGAGGCCCCTTCAACAAATTTTATGTCCATCCTTATCCACTTTAATATATTTCCACCTCATCACTTTGCCCCACACACCATTATTAAAAAGCGTTTTCGAAGACTCTTTTTTGCAAAGGCTTGGCTGAAAACTAAATATTCTTCAAGTCCCATCCTCCATTTTCCTTTGAGTTGGCTATCTTTGACCACTTCACCAAGGTGATCCTTTCTTTTTTCTTATTTCCTATCTCTAAGAAGCCACAACATTTTTTCTAATCTTATCCAAGATTCCTATGGGAATATGTGTTATATACATCCAATAGACTGAAATACTCTTTAAGTTTGATTTGACTATTACTAGCCCGCCTCCTTGAGACAACCATCGATGGAAACAAGCAGTGATTTTGACCTATCAAAAAACTCAGGTTACTGTCCCATGACCAACTGGTCAAGTCGTTGGTCTTGCATGGGAGAGGTTCAAGGTTCAAATGTCTCTCTCCCCATGTTAAAGTGGGTATTTGTACCACATTAATTCAAAGTTTAGATTCATAGCTCCCCACATATCAAACAAAAACGTTTACACATTAAAAATAATAATGAAGAGAGTATGGAGGAGTTGGTAAAAGAAATGGAAGACATTGACATCAAGCCAAGGATTATGATTTAGTTGTTGCAAATTATTGGAATTGATCAACTAGATGGACAAGTGATGCAATAAAGGAAGGGAAGAGAGTAGATTAATGTATTTTGAAGTTTGTTTTCCTCTAGAATTGTGGTGGTGCTACAAGATTGATTGTGCATTATAGATGATGGGGAATACAGAAAAAGCATCAAGGCATGTTAGGGCAATGGATGTTTCTCTCTCACTTCTATCATGATGGATTTTAGCAATTGTTTCGACTATTCTCTATGGTTTTGGTCCTCTCTATGGGGGGTTATTGCTCTACTAGTTGCAGTTGTAGCATGGTCCAATCTCCATGCTAGTCACTTCAACATTTTGGAGGTGTTTGCAATACATCTCGGGCCTCTTCTTGATCTAGTACCTACAAAGAAATTTGATAATTAACATAGGTTAGCAAACTTTATAAAACATTATAAATGTAAAACTTGAATAAGACAGATGAGAGTAAGAAAGAAAAATGAGAGAATTAAATGAAAAGTAAAGAAAAAAATAGGAGAGAAGGCTAAGGAATGGGAAACAAAGGGTTAGGGTTGTTGGCCTTTGCCTTACCTCCTTCACTCTCAATCTCAATGGGTCCTTTGGCCAAGGAGAGGAGAATGGACAACAAGCCAAGAACACATTGTAACCAAAGATTGCCAGAATGGAGAATTGAGCAACCCCATTAGAAGTTAGTTTTCCCATTTGTGTTTCGAGGGAAAAATTTGCGTGTTAATTCTGAGCTTTATTGTGATGGTTTTTCTATTAGTTGGAATATGTTCTTAATTGCATTTTTAATGGATTGTTATTTAAATCTCATATCTGTTTGATTTTGTTCTTATACATATGGAATGGTTTCCTAGTTAATTTATGAGTGTAATCTCAGCTGTAGTTTTTTTATGGATATCCTTGTTAATTTCATCCTCCATGAGAAATCGATGGATGCCAATAACTCTAAAATGGCCATCATCCATTTCCCTTTGAAGTATGAGATCAATGGCTATTAGAAACCATCTGTTGCAATAGTCTAGCGAGTTTCTAAATTGGCTACTTTGAGTTGTTGGACATTTTTCTCTCTCCTACAGACTACAATTCCTTCCACGAAGTCGTACACTCTTTCCTCGAGCCAATTTCTTACTACTGGATGAATTTAGATTTCCATGCACTAATTTTTCACTGCCCAGGCGGATCTACACCCCCCTGAGCATTTAATTTCATGCTCAGATGACTTCACATCCTCTTGAGTGTTTAATTTTGTGTTGGGATGACTTCACATCCCCCTTAATCATTTTATTTCATGCTTGGTCACGTCTTCACTCACTCCTGGTCCATACACCCCCCCCTTGCTTTGATTTCCCATTGTTGGGTGAATACTTCCCTTGCTGGACTGTAATTTGTTGCATGGGGTGAATCGATTGCTTCCTTGGGCTGTAGTCACCCCAAGGGCATTTGAATTGATTGTTGGGCATTGTAATTGGTTGCTAGGTGATTATTCTCATTCATTGGACAACATGCTAAGGGAAAAACATTTTACTTTATCATTTGACAAGTCTATCTAAGCGAAAGTCAAATTGAATCTCATTGACTTGCTCAAGAGCATTTGTAATTCCCTTCTCCAATTGCCATTGTATTTTGTAAGCAAACAACATGGCTATTCATATCTATGCTCATATAATAAGAATGAGGAAAGGTAAAGTATGCTATTGGATACTGTGCACCATATTCCAAACATCTCCATAGGATCCTTACCATGGCTTTGCAAGAATAAGCCAAATGCATTGGTTCTAATCATATATGTAAGTGCCTATGTTTTTGCATCTATGCCTTCTATTATAAGCCCATGGGGGATCTAAGGATTTGAAGTAGTCTGGACTTTGTCCTTCTAAAGTACCCAACCTAATGAAGTCTTGTAACCAAATAATGTAATAAACAAAAAGTGTTGATGTGTTAATGAAGTAGATGTTGGGATGAGTTCTTGCAATACATGATTATTTATTAACATCATTTATAGAGGGTGATTGTAACAATCCATTGTTGAAGGAAAATCTCCTTGCGGACAGGTAGATCTCCTCAAAGAGGAACATAACAAAGTAATACATTTATCTTCTTCTGCAATCGTAATATTAACAGAGACAAGTTGACTTACTAGAGTATTAAAGGCATTTAGATGTTCTGTCACATAATCTCCATCTTCCATCCTAAGATGATACAGCTTCTTTCGAAGAAACATCTTGTTTACCAGTGTTGAAGGAAATTCTCCCTGCGGACAGGTAGATCTCCTCAAAGAGCTAGACTCTTAACTCTAAGACAAAAAGTGCTTATCATGGTCACTGACTTCCTTTTAGGTCTACACAAACTAATGCATGAAGAGGAAGGAGGAAAGACGTACCTTTTACCGGTTTTTGTCCCGGCACGCTCTGAGTTGAACTCCAATCTTGAGCTCCTCGAAAAACCCTATAGACAAACAAAGTACAACCACTTCCTATTCTATCGAGGTTAGTTCAAAGCAGACCTATCTACTTAGAGACAAATTCATGTAATGTCAAACATAAATTAGAAAGAAACAAGCCAAGCATATTACATTAATGAGGACAAAACGTTACTTACAACCATAGATGGAATGTAGCAGTTTCGTCAAGTTCTCCTTGCCTAACCCTTGCTCAAAAGCTCCACGATCGGAATGACGATAGCTTCGTTGATTAGCCTTCACTTCACTATGTGTTTCTCCAAATATCACTTATGAGATCATAAGTTTGGTATGATTCTCCATCCCGCTTCCCCTTCCACCATGAGAAAGCTTGCTTATATAGCCTTGGAGAGGCTCAACTACTTGAGATATATTTAGAGTAAGTTGAGGATTTTCCTCCTTTAGTTATGGATATGCCCTGTGATCATGGCTTAGCCAAGGATTCGAATCCAACTGCCTTCCAAGAGTGAAAATATCCTTCCCCCATTCTTCTCAACAAACCAACTGCTGCCCATAATAGGTAGCACTCCCTCAAAAGGGCCATTAGAGCATTATAGCGCTCCCAAGTAGGCTTTAGGGGAGCACCAGCACTCCTGAGACCAATAGCACTCCTTCAAAAGGGTTGATATAGTGTTATAACGCTCCCATATAGTGCATAGGGGAGTGCCAACACTCCTAAGAGAGGTATAGGGGAGCACTCTCCTCCAAAAACTCAGTTTTTTGGGTGCTTTCAGATGGAAAGAGGTTCATAAGCCCAATTAACCATTCCTCCTCTTCTAAATCAAGTGTTTGAGGTGTTTTAAGTGTCCTTCTCATGTCGTTATAGGCACGACATAGGTATCATGGTAGTATGCTTTCCTTGACACTTGCAACACTTGTGAGCAAAATGTGACTCTTGTAATGACGACACTTGCGACACTATCGAAGTGAGTAATTTTAATGTGTAACAACCAGGGACTTTGATTGATACAAATTCCCCAACTTATCCCATAGTTCCTTAGCTGTATATTCTCCTGAGACATTCAACAACACCGAATCTACCAGGCAGAGTCAAATAATACTCCTTACTCTTTTGTCCAACTTCTTCCAATCTTCCTTCGACATACCAGTAGGTGGTGTACTGGTAGTTTGTGTACTATTAGGTTGTGTGGTTGTGTACCAGGATCCACATCAATCCATTGTTCTTTGTCTACAAGAAGGTCCTCCATCTCCAGCTTCCATAGCTCAAATTTTTTACCGTTGAACTTCTCTATCTCGATTCTAGAAGAGCTTTTCATTCCTCTTTATGTACTCAAATCACCAATGCAAAAGCTCCCACTAAACCTAGGTTTATCACAGACCCAAGATAAACTTGATCTATCAAGACGGAGCCAAACCCTCAACAAAGGCGTCCCTCTAAAGCCAAAAACGAGCTATGATACAACATGTAAGTTTTAAACCTATGAAGTAAAGCAATGCATATAGATTCTTAAGCAAAACAGAATTTAATCAATGGCTCATACACAGAGTACACAAAGATTTTATACCGGAAACCCTCAACCGAGAAAACCTTTCCTATATTCATTATATTGAATTTCACCATTCACCATACATACACAGAGTACACAAAGATTTTATACCGGAAACCCTCAACCGAGAAAACCTTTCCTATATTCATTATATTGAATTTCACCATTCACCATACAATATATACAATGTGTTTAGGTATTCCGTAGATACCAAAACCCTAATCCCTTAATCCAGGACTAATTTACAAAACAGCTAAAAATAGCAAAAACCGCCCCCCCCAAAAAAAGGGGGGCGTTGCGCGTAACCAAGGGGGCATACCTTTCCCCCTCTAGGACCCCCCTAGGAAAGTGCCCGGCACACACAACAAAAAGAGCACTACTAGAGGGATCGTCAAATGCAGTTGTCGAATCTGACGTGCCCACACACACCTACAAAGAATATAACACATACCCAACAGGTTTAGGATGCATCCCTTTAAGGTTGGGGTAAAGGCATTCAATCAATCAATAAAGAAAGAAGTCTTTAGGTAGGTCCACTAAGTAAGATAACATGCAAAGAATATAACACATACCCAACAGGTTTAGGATGCATCCCTTTAAGGTTGGGGTAAAGGCATTCAATCAATCAATAAAGAAAGAAGTCTTTAGGTAGGTCCACTAAGTAAGATAGTTTTATAAAGTGTCAAGGTAGGTAGGTGCACTAAGTAAGATAGTTTTATAAAGTTTCAAGGTAGGTAGGTCTAGAATGCTTCCCTTTAAAGTGGGGGTAGAGACATTCAATAATCTTTAGGTAGGAACATCATCTATTAATATGAGATCAGATAAAACAATAGTATAGTAATGGATTGATATTTGTATTTGGGCTAGGTTTCATTTCTTCATATTTTTATTTGGGTTGCATTGAGGTAGGGCCAACCCCCTCCACCCAAAATAGAGGTATTAATCGGACTAGACAGATCTACATTTTTTCCCCAATGAAGATTCATTCTATTTATGAATGTGGATGTGTATCAAAGCCTAATTTTTTCACTTGCACTTACATGCTCTTTAGATAGTGCACTAACTCAATGTGTGTTTCGTGGAGTGATTGATAGGGATTTTAAAAGTAATTAGGAAAAGAAAAAAATATTTATAATTAAATTTTTTACATTACCCTTTTTTTTTTGAAACCAAAAAGTGAAATGAGAAATATATATATTGCTCGTATTTAATGCTCCTAGTTATATATTAATTATTTTATAGTTGGGAAACAATAAACAAAGATGATTTTATAAGTGTATATATTTGCACTATTGACTCGTGTTTTGTATAAGTGTGATATTTATAAGTGTATATATTTGCACTATTGACTCGTGTTTTATATTTGCACTATTGACTCATGTTTTGTAAAAGTAAATTTCTTATAAAAATCCTCATATGGACTTTCTTCTATAAAATTTATAATTGGTTTGATTGTAAGAACATTTCATTCTATAAGTTCATATTTAATAATAATAATAATAATCTATTTTTAATGTCACGTCCAAGCCACACCAAATTGGTGTATGAGACCCCCTTGTTTGTGGGACAAGGGACCTCCCTCTGCTCATCAATTTGACTGGTAATGTCTACAGAGGTATACATAACTGGTAATGTCTACAGAGGTATACATACCCTATCCCCCTCTAGATTTGAACTTGTGACCTCTTAAGAGGAAACACATGCCCTTAACCATTAGGCCCACTCAGGCTATATTTACACTAAGGGAGCTAAAGTTAGAATCATTCCATAATAAGTAAAATGTGATCATATTTACACTTTGTAACTCCTTAAACTCTTTTAGGCCTTCCTTGCATCCATTGCACTTATTTCTTATAGTGACCAAGAAAGGAATCTATAAGAAGTGTTCATGTTTGAAGGCATAATGACACAAATGTCATAAATTAAAGCTACATTAAAAAAAATTGATATTATCTAATGAATAAATTGATCATAATTAATAAGAGATGAGCATTTTGATAATGTTGTATTTTTTTCTTTTTTCAAATTGTTGGAATTGGTAATTGAGTGGAATCACATTAGCAAGTTATGGGTTTGAATTCGTTGGGTTGCTATTGAAAACCCCATCTTTTTATATGAAACTCACAATCACATGTCAAGATTAGGTAGGATTTGAATTGAGGTGGGTGGCATTAATTGTAACACCATTGATCCCAACCACTCAGTCTACTATTAATGAGTTGTCCATTTTGATAATGTTGATTGTAGCTAATATACTAATAGTCCCCAGAGGTTGAATGAAAGTAGAGGATGTTGAAATGAATACTAATAGTCATAGGAATGAAAAAAATGTCCTAAAATTTAGCAAATACCTTGCAAAGTTTAAGGGATAAAGTGTATAGTTATAGAGAATATAATGAGATTAGGATGAAATTCATGGATATACAAAACCAAATCAATACCTAAATGCTCCATTCTCTAATACAAACATAGAGACAATTACAACAAAGCTATAATTCTAACAAAGTAGATGTAGTTCAAGAAGTGTTTCTCATTGAATATAACATGAGTCAAGGAGGTCATATCTCCATCTCCATCAAGATATTCAATTGATGAATCCTAGGCATCATAGGAACCTTTGAGAAATTCCAAGTCTTTTGACAACTAACACAAGATAAAAAATAAAAAAAGCACTAATAAGATAACTTGTAAAGGGAATTACACAAGGCAAAGCTTCCTTATACTTTTGATGGCGAAATCAAGATTAACCAATATTTCAAATCTTAGGTGTTGGTATAAAAAAATTATTTTTAGATCCATAACTATTTAGGAAACAAGAAACATGAAGACCATAGATTCCATTTTTATCTAATTAGCAAAGTATATTTATGGTGGAAACATTACAAACAATGAGAGCAACTATTTAGGAAACATGAAGGCCATAGTTTATATTTACAATCTAATTAGCAAAACATATTTATGGTGGAAGCATTACAAACAATGAAACAAATAAATGACAAGAAAGTTGTTTGGAAGTGGTTAAGAAGTATTTCAAATATTACTTTGTGAAAAATATAAATGATTTTCATGATCTCAAATATGGGCTAATGTATGTTCACAAGTACACGGAAATTTTATAGCATGTCAAGTACATTAAGGATGGGAAGCTAAAAATTAAATGTTGCTTCTTGAATGGATTACAACTCTTGTACAAGAATCAAATCCAAATCGTACAACTACAAATAATATGGGAAACTCAAAAATAAATAAGAGTAGGTCAAGATTCCATGAGAGTTGGAAGATATAAAGAATTAAAAGTAGGACAAAAGGATGAATGCATTTACAATGTTTTTTTACTAGGATTGACAAAATTTCGTCACACTAGTGAACAATCATAGTGGAACATAGCTAATAGAATCCTTAGGAAAGAGAAAAAGACATCCACTAAAATATTAAGTTTGTCTAGAAGATCATTTATGAAGGATGGCCCATAGAGAAAAGCTAGAGCAAGAGTTGTTAATAAAATCTAAGAAGATACACCTATCAATGATGTATAGCATGTATACCCAATATTTATGTTTTATTAGAGGACCATCATGAAGATCATCATTCCATCAACATATTTGAAGTTCCAAATAAGATTAGAAATCAATATATTTTAGATTTAGTTGATTTTGCCTTCAAATAAGATTAGAAATCCATATATTTTATATTTAGTTGATTTTGGAGATAGACGTGGCAACTGTAGTTTTAAGTTAGTTGGCATGTGTATTTGTAAGTGTATTAATCACAACAAGCCATGGTTAGTTTGAGTAAGTTAATTCTTGTGTTTTCAGATGAAATACCTATATTTATTCCTAGAGGGATATATGTTTTTCAATAGGCCTTGAAATATTTATATTTCCTCCTTAGAGGGATATATGTTTTTCAATAGGCCTTGTTCATTGAACTATACATGCATATACAACTTCATTTAAGTTGGGTACTCTTAAAACTTAATCTTAAAAAAATGGTTCAATGATACCAAGTCTTAGGGAACTCTTCACCCTCTAGAGGATTCCCTTCATGCATAAATCCCAGGTCTCAAGAACAAGCATGATGAAATTTGTTCCCAACAAGCCTTCAAGCAAGAAGGAGAGACTCAACAAGAAATGCTCAACTCTTGGTTTCAAGTGGTAAGGGGGAGGAACAGCAACCCCCTTATATGGAGGTC
>CBVK0100131091.1:0-21075 GCA_900067695.1 Picea abies | reverse complement strand
GTGAATATCATGGTTTATCAAAATCACAGGCTCAAAATGGTGATTCAGTGGAAAAGGTGGATGGCCACTAAGATCCATCTGGGTCAATAGAAGACTCATTGAATAAGGTTGTGAGTGTTGTGAATTTCTCTTGGTGCAGAAAGGAAATGGGCATTGTTGCCCTGGGTCTGTGAGAGAATGTTTGGGAATCTCCTGTTTCAGCAAAGAAGACAACAAGTAGGAGAATGTTGGGTTGTATTATTATTTGCAGTGAAATTCTAGTCGAGGTTAATCAACTGACAGTTAAATTCAAGGTAGATAAACAACATCGACAACATCTACAGTAAGTCAAAGTCGAGGTGGATCGGAAACATGTTGAAGTCGGGGTAGATCGATGGAAATTTTAAGGTCGAGGGAGTCAACTGGGTAAATTCAAAGTCGAAGATATCGACAAAAAGAGGTCAAAGTGCAGGTGCGATATGACCGACTAGAGACCGAATGAAGGCCAATCGATAAACCCGAATTGGAGTTGACTATACCAAAATCCTAGTATTTGTTGGATTTGTAGCCAATGGTATGCGTGGATCTATAACCATTTTTGGGCACCAATATTTAGGGTTTCCTTGGCGTAAATCCTATAAAGAGGCATGTTGTAAGTCCATAAAATCTATTGCAAGAATGATAATGTTGTAATGCTAGTGCATGGTGATTGTAGGTAGTTGGTCATGCATATGTAAGCCAAATTGACTATAGGTTTGTTCTTGTCTGTGCAAGAGGGTATGATGTCGATTGTCTCTTAGTTGTGGATGAAGGTTAGACATGTAACCTTTTATTGTGAATGAATAAGACAAAAAGATAGAAGAATGCTCAAAGGAATGTTGGTTTCCCTAGTTAAGGGTTTTGTGTGATTCCTTGTGTCATTTTCTTCCTTGATTAAATTCTTCTTCTATTTTTCTAGGATTAGTGTGGAAGTGTCATGCATTTTGTGCAATATGGGACATTGACAAACCCTCAAGGGTTACACTCCTAAATATTACCCAATAATTGGTTAAGTCTGTAGAATCAATTCTACGGTCACTTGGAAGAAGGGTTTGAAAGAAGCACCTTCCATTTAAAGAACTCAAATTCTATAATAGAAAAAGAAAATTCCAGGGATGGATGAGTTTGGGAAAGTCCTATAGAGTCCATCCTAACTATGTATCCACAGACCTAATCCTCAGACAATTATTTTTGAGGTTTGGTGAAAATATACCTATATAGAAGGTCAACACGCCTTCTGCCTCAATTTTTCTTAAAAACCCATTAATAACATTCCTCCTCTATTAAACATGAATTCAACAAAATCCATTGACATAATATGATAATCAAATTCTACTTTAAATTTCCCATACCACAAGGCCATCAGAGCTACAATTTTTACCATTCAACAAATAAACAAATTATTCCATCATTTAGCTCAAGAAAACTCATTTTTTAACAAAAAAAATCAATACAATATAATCTCATAATCACACTTATCTGCAACTTGGAAATTAGTTGGAAACTTTTGAAAGGGGTTCCATTTTCCACCCAACCATAGGCACAGTTTCTCTTGGAGTCTTCTTCCACTGGCCTCCCCCTAGATAGATCATGATTCCATGAGAGAGGTTACTCTTTTGACCAACAAGGGACACAGGTTACTCTCCTTTTCCCATAGGAATTTGGAAGTCCATTTTCTATCCACCAAGTAAGGGAGCCTATATTGATCTCTCACTCAATCACTACAACTCTTTCTATCAAATTTATTAGAAAACACTATCAAGTCTCTCATGTAACCATAAAAACTTATTCCCTAGCTCTCCTTTAGAATGAGAGAGCCTTAGGGACTCTTCTCTTCTTTATGAATGGTCCTCAGACCCATTCATGTGTCTCCTCTTCTACCCCCTTTCCCTATGATTTTATTTCGTTTTCTTTCCTTACCCAACAATATTTCATGGGTCGGATCAGGAATTTTTTCAGATGGTACTCTTCCCATATCCTCATTAACTCTTGAGGAATACTTCCCAACTACCAACCTTACTGGTAATTAACTTTTATGGGCCAGAAGACTGTTTTGGGTTTGAGAAATTTATATCAAGTAGAGTACTGGCATGGTAGGGGTCATCTCAGCCATTATTGGTTCCCCTTACCATCCCCTCTCATTCATAATGATATATATTGGAAACCATGTTTCAATAATCATGCCAAAATGTCGTTTTATTTAATAAAAATATATATACATTACCCTCTATAGAAAGGTTCATTGTTTTTCCAACATTCACATGAAAAATATGTCCATAGTCTTGTTCAAAAGAATAATAATATTTACTATATGGGGGAAACATGGGTGATACAATCCCCTCCCCCTTAAAAAGGAACACTTCCTCGGTTTTCTACATGTCACTCTAGTTTTTATGTACAACAATGAACAAAAATGGGTATTCTTGTTTCATGGAATCCTCCTATTCCCAAGTGGCTTCATTTTATCCAAAGTATTTCTACTGCACCTTGACCTGGGAAATAGTTTTGTTCCTAAGTGGGATCTCTTTCCAGTCTAGTATGCATTGTGGTTCTAGAAGTAATTCTCCCTATGGTTCCACCTATATCATAGACCAGCCAATTATATGATTAGAATCATGTACATATTTCTTCAGTAATTAAACATGGAAAACATTATGTGCTTTCACTATGGGAGGATGTGCTAGTCTATATGCTACAAGTCCCACTATGTCCAAAATTTAAAAAGGTCCACAGAACCAAGGTTCCATCTTAGCAAAAGTTCCCATTCTCAAGGAACTTCTTCTTGGTCTAATTCTAAGATACACATGATCCCCTACTTCTAACTCCCTAGGAGTCTTATTTTTTTTTGCATATCTCTTCTGTCGGTCCTGAGCTATCTTTAGATTCATTTTTATTTTAACTACATGTTGTTCCATTTATTTTAGTAGGTATCGTCCAAGTTTTATTATGTCTACTAGGTTTTTCCAAATGATTGGGATGTTTCATTGTCTACCATAGACAACCTCAAAAGGGCTCATCTTCAATGACTCATGATAGCCATTGTTATAATAAAAGTGTACGATTGGTAGGTTGTCTTCCCACTTCTTGGGCTGATGCATAACATGCATCCTTAACTTATCCTCTAATACTTGATTTACCCTATTTGACTATCCATATGTTTGAGGGTGATAGGTTGTGCTAAATAGTAATTTAGTTTCAAAACCAGAAAATAGAGATTTCCAAAAGTTTGACATAAATTTTGTATCCCTGTTAGATATGATTTACTTAGGAATTCGATGTAGTCTAAAGATTTATTTCATGAATATATTGGAAATATATACTTCCTTGCAAGTTGACTTCACAATAATAAAGTGAGCAACCTTTCTCATCTTATCTATAACTACCATAATGGTATCATTCTGCTTGGTTGATTTAGGAAATCCGGTGATAGAATCCATGGATATGATTTCCCATTTCCACTTTGGAATTGGTAGGGGATACAACAGACCTGCTAGGTTCCTATGCTCAATCTTAACCTGTTGAAATTATAAGAATTTATCCAAGTAGTTAGCTAGGTTCTTTTTCATTCTTGACCAAGAAAATAATTTCTTGGTGGATGTGATCATCTTCGGATAACCAAGGTGACCAGTGTATGGTATTTGATGTAGTTCATCCAGTATGAACCTCTTCAAGTCGTCATATTTTGGGATATACAATCTACCTTTGTAAGTTAGTAGGCCATCATTCAATAGTTGATAGTCCTCATACTTCATCCCTGTGGGCTCTTTCTCTATGCATTCTTTCACAGTTTTGAACAACTCATCTACTTCTTGTGCACTTATGACCATATCCTTGATGTCTTATTCACATGTACTCACAACTTCCAAGAGACTCACTTTCATACTTATATCGAGGGCATCGACCACTCTATTTTATTTTCCCTTAATATGTTTGATTTCAAAATAAAATTCACTAAGGAGAGCCATCCACCTATCTTTCCTAGCATTGATTTTGGGCTTGTCAAACAAGTATCTCAACCCACTGTGGTCTGTCATAAGTATGAATCTTTTTCCTAGGAGGTAATACCTCCACATTTTTAAAGCATGTACTATGGAATCCAATTTCAAGTCATGATTCAAATAATTGATTCATGTTCATTTAATTTTTTGGATTCATAACAAATTACATGCCCTTCTTGCATTAGGACTCCGTTAAGTCTCTCCTTGCATGCATATGTACACACCATAAAGTCCTTGTTTGGGTCTGAAATTTTCATCACTGGTGCATTGGTTAAAATGTGTTTTAGTTAGTGAAACTCTTCTCACACTCTACTTTCCAAATGAATTTAACTCCCTTTTTTTGTAGGGAGGTGATTGGACAACCAATTCTAGAGAACCCCTTTATGAACCTCCTATAGTATCCCGCTAGGCCCATAAAGGATCTAATATTAGAGACATACTTGGGTGTAGGCCAATCCATGATGTATTTGATCTTTTCAAGGTCAATTACCACTCCTTCCTCAGTGATGGCATGGCCTAAGTAATTAACCCTTTTTTAAAACAAATCACACTTGCTAAAATTTGCATAGAGCTTGTTCTCTCTTAGCACTTGAATAGATGACTTGAGGTGCTCTTCATGCTCTTTCCTGCTCCTAGAATAGATCAAATTGGCATCTATGAATACCAACACAAATATTTCCAGGAATTTACTAAGTCAATTATTCATCAAGCACATAAAGGTGGTTGGGGCATTGGTAAGCCCAAATGGCACCACCACAAATTTGTGGTGCCCATATCTTGTCCTAAAGGTTGTTTTATGGATGTCTTCATCCTTAATTCAGACATGATGATATCCATACCATCAATCAATTTTGGATAATATTGTAGCACCACTTAGCTGGTCAAACAAGTCATCAATTCTTGGCAAGGGATACTTATTCTTAATTTTCATCTTGTTGAGTTGTCATTAGTCTATCCACAATATGAGTGTGCCATCCTTCGTTTTCACAAACAAAGATGGTGCTCCCCAAGGGGAAACACTAGGAGGGATGTAACCTTTCTCCAACATCTCCTTTATCTTTAGTTTGAGCTCAACTAACTTTGGCGTACTCATTTGATAGGGTGTTCTAGACATTGGCACCGCCCCGAGTACAAGTTCTATTGAGAAATCAATATCTCTTCTTGGAGGTAGACCTATTACCTCTTCTGGAAACACATGTTTGTATTCTGTTAATATAGGGTGGTCCTCTAATCATGTTGTACTATCCTCAACATATTTCAGTACTTGTATTGCATACAAAGGACATCCTTTTTTTCAATTCTTCTTCAGTTGGAGGGATGAGATTTGTTTCACTGAGACAAGTTTTTGAATTCCCTGTAGGGATCTTTTCTCCTCTTCCCCATATTCACATTCCAATTTTTTATTGTAACAATCTAATTTGGATTTATGGGAATCCAACTAATCAATTCCAAGAAGCATGTTGTAAGATCATAAAGGAAGTATGTTTAGTGTTGTTTGGGTGGCTGGCCCATTCACTATGAATTGGCATGCTGGTAAGACCTTTGTTAGCTTTATTTTTGTTCTAGTAGCTAGCTATAGCAGCCATGACTTAGCATGTTTTACTGGCTACAACTTACATTTCTAAACAAGTTGAGGGGAAATATTACTCAAATTAGAACCAAGGTCAATCAAAATAGAAATAGGATGGTTGGCAATCATACCTTCCATCTCCACTATTGAATATTGGTTATAAGCTTGTCTATTATCCAAGGATGCATAAATTCGCAGCATGCTCTTGGCCACATCATTTATTGTGATAGCTTCCTGGATTTTGTAGGTGCTCCTATTGTCTTGTTGTCTATGTGGGCAATCTCTCAACAAATGTTCTTCTCCACAGCCCCAACATTCCAATGGTTCTCTCTTTTCAATATTAGCCTTTCTTGTGGTTGATCCAAAGGGTTTATTTCCACTTTGGGATGGGAAATTTTGTTGATACATACTTTTAGTAAGAAGACTCATCTTAGGTCCTTTCCCAAGGTTCTTAAATATTGAGGGTTTAAACCCCTTCTTCCTAAATCCTGATTTTCTTTCCTTTTTCCACTCTTTATGAGGTTTTTCCTTATGCTTGAATTGCTTGCAGCAATACATTTTCTTCCTAATGGTTTCTTCTAAGTTCTTAGGTTCATCAAAATCGATTATGTCTAGAAAAGATTGAGGTATTCCACTAATGAATCATTGTTTCTTTGTCTTTTCATCCCTGATGCAAGGTACATACCTTATCAACTCAAGAAATTTGTTGGCATAATCATCCATGGTGAGTTGTCCTAACTTGAGTTCATAAAGCTCCTTAGTGTTTTCTTCGTAGTACCTCTTAGATAGGCACTTATTCTTGAAATATTTCTCAATCTGTTTCCAGGAAAACTCCTTCTCGTGGATTCCTTTCACATTTCTAAGGTCCTTTGATCAGATGGAGGCCTTTCCATTCAATTTGAAAATGGTTATTTGGGCCTTTAAGTTTTCATAGTAGTCATGGACTCTGAAGTACTTCTTTAGAACAAGTAGCCAAGCTTCTACTTATTCCTCCTTCATAATATCCCCATCAAAAGTGGGAATCTTGGTTTTCTTAAACTCTTCAAGACCATCACTCTTGGCTCGTTTTCTCCTTTTTCTTCTCCCCTGAAAGGGTGAACTAGTCCCACTTCTAGAAAATTCCTTGGAACTATCAGTTTCCTCACTAGATGATTCTTGAGGTGAACTCTCGACGTTACATGCTTCTTGGCTCTATGTTGGACCTTATTCTATTATAGAAAAAATTTCCTCACCCCATGCAACTTGCTTGGATGGCCTTTCCATTTCCCTATGCAGACTTGAAGTCCCCTTTTTAACCTTCCAGAGAAAAAAAAAACACATTTTCCCCATATATGTGCCCTTCCAGTTAGAAAACAAGTGTATATGTAGGTTTCTCCACTACATCCATCATACATCAAATTTGGTGCTCAAAATTAAAAATTATGTCTCGTTTCCATGTCACATCACAAGATCCATGATCCTTGAGCTTCCATATAATGGAAATGCTCTGAATCGGCCCTTAAGTTCCATTTGAACTATAAATTGAGCCATATCCAAGTCGTGGAGAGGAGAGAATTCAACTTTTGAGAGAAAATATACTCTAGAGAAATTTCACTTCACATTGAGTCTACATACCTTTATCCTTGAAAGTATGAACTCATTGTTCATCCCCCAAGATCTTCCTTCTTTGATGGAGAACCTCATTGTCTCCTTTATAAGAGCTTTCCTTTCGTGGAGGATTGAAGTGGTGGAAGCCCAGCTGGAGGGAATTAGTTTCTCAGTTCCAAGATGTGTCGACATAGAAGTTTTTCACCTATATACTTTTGTTTATTATTTTAATAGAAATACTCTTTTCTCGACCAATTGATATCTTGCAAATATTTGAATTATTATTCCATAGGTGTATTTATCATGTTTTCTCGACCAATTGATATCTTGCAAATATTTGAATTATTATTCCATGGGTGTATTTATCATGTATTTTAATGGATTATGCTATTTTATATGATAACTTTATATATTATCACCATATGCTTGTGTATCTTGGTTGTTGAGGACAAGTTGCATGTATAAAGCTTTGAGTTGTGTGCTCAATGGTGGTCTTCATCGGATGTCTATAAGAGGTAGTATCTTGACCTTGTCTTGTTAGCATTTTGTTTATATATCATACTTGGGATTATATTTTATTTTTGTGTGTCATTTCATCTGTTGTGGCTTACCCCAAGCCATAGAGATATTTTCCTCGTAACAAAATTGGCGACCTTACTGGGGATTGATCTTTTGTTTCGGATTTGGATTTTTTTTCTTCTTAACTTGCTCTATGTTATCCTGAGTTTCCTTGTCGAGAGATTGCTTGACAACCTATTTTTACTTTTATCTGAATTTCTTGGCTTAATCCTTTCCCTAGCAGTGTTTTAATACATATACACGATTGTTTCCTTGATATATGTGTACATGCATGATTTGTCCTTCTGTAGGGAGCGTACATACGCGAGTTTTTCTCAAACAGTCATGTACATCAACTCTTTAGGCTTACTGGTCAAGTTTGGTGTTTGTTAGGTGAGTTTGGTTGGTTGTTGAGTCTTCTTAGGTCTATTTCCTAACTGTTGAGTGCTTACAGAGTGATAGGAAACATTCTTATAGTTGAATTTTTGGGGGATATTATTTCTTATCATATTTTTCATTGGTTGTCCTTGCACATTGGTCTAAGTGTTTTCGTCTTCGTATCCTTCTTGGCTTGTCTCTTTTTACTTGCAGTAGGGATTGTATCTAAAGTTTTTATTTTGTCCTTGCATTTTCTTTTCTTTATATCAAAAATACAGAAAACAAATTGCCCATTTTGCATCATGGAATTTTCTGTTTTGTTATTTAGTATTGATCTTGATACATGTGGAAATATTGCATTTTATTGAGATTGTAGACATTCCATTGAAATTTGCATTTAAAAGCTTACCATTTATTGAGAATTTAAGATTAGGACTTAGCAATATTTTTATTCATTTCTTTGATATGTTGAGTCATAACATCAGCGGTTTCACAACCACACCTCTTGAGTAAACAAAGCCATTAAAATTAATGTTGATTAACTAAAATTGATTAGAAATGATTTTATTGTTCAAGGTACACAAACAAGAATAGGATATAGGGTCTTGGAATAGGATTTTGTGAGTAAAATTCTCCAAGGCTATTAAACTAAACATATGTGTTTCACTAGGTAGTGGTGAAACCCATTGTGTAATTAGTGACATTAGGAGGCTCTGCTCAGATCGGAGTTAAGAAAGAGGTCACGCGAAGTTGGTTGTAGAGATAGACCTATAATACCTTCTTAGCATCAGAGATATTTATGTAGTTTAATTCATATATAGGGGTCTTGCTAGTACCTTTACCTCCATGAGAGGCGGTACTTTAAAGATTTCAGGCTTTATTACCCTGCCCATAGGGTGGACTAGACTTACAGCTGTTCACCTACACATCGGTTATATCATAGTGGCTCTAGTTTCTTGACATATGTAGCCACATAAGTTACTTGTAGGGGTTATTCTGTAGGTACCCTAAGTCAGATAAGGGTTGGACAGCACACATCCTTTATGGAGGATTACCTCTCTGGGGGGATCTGAGCGACTGCACTATAAGCCCACAAGGGCCCTTATAATTGATTATGATACCTCCAATATTTTGAATGGAGTCTCAAGCCCCTCTTGGGTGAGACATACCTACTCTAGTGTGGGAGGCCCCTTTTCAACCACTATATCTTGTTTGTGTGCATTGACATTTATTTATTTATTTGGGTGTGCTCTTTGATTATTGGTTGTCCCTAGGATTTTTTTTTATATCTCAAGTCCTGATTCATCGTGGAGAAAGACCATCCTCCTCGTTGGTCTTGTCATTTGTTGAAGTTACCACCACATATTGAATCTTTACAGAAGCTTCCCTCTAAATAAAATATAGTTAATAAACATGGTACATATATATATTTATCTCCCAGGATCGTGATCATTCAGTTATGAGTACTGAGTCGGACCCGAAAATCACTAGGATTCCTTCGACTCCCTTCTCATATGTGATTAGTGGGATCCCTTAGACTCCTTCATCCTCAACAGTGTGGATGCCATAGGCTCCCTCCTCTAGTGCTACCCAACCTATGAGTTCTACTCTAACCACATGAATGAACCCTTTCAGATGTCTTTTTGGTATGTCGATTCATGATTCTTAGTAAATACCTTTGGCCTTTGTTCCCTTTTCTTTTGGTATGCCCAACAGGACGATGCAAATCTCATCCTCTGTTTCAACGACTAATGTGAATCCTAGTTTTGGTTCTGGGAGCATGACACCTCCTTATGTTCCTTTCTCATTTAGTGGAGGTCATATTACAGAAGAAAATCCTACAATTGGAGGTTGGACTCATCTTTCCTCTAGGCCTAATCCTAGCTTCAATGCTCAGGGATGGAGTGCTCAACCGGGCAGACAATTCACTTCTTATATTTTGTCCTTCATCCCCTCTTCCTTCATGTTGATTCCTATGAACACATTAATTATGGAGAATCCCCCTCTATCCTCTGGTGTTCCATCTAGAGGGAGTCAGTTTCACAATATGGGAAACCCCTAGCACGAAATTCCTTCGGTTGGGGTCAACGTATATAACCCTCCTCATGTCTCTTTTGCGAGTATGGTGCCCATACAATCCTTCATGAATTAGTTTGGAGGATGATATTATCCTATCGGATAGAGCCATGGAATATACCAGAACCCTGGATGGAATGTAATCCCTCAACCCCAATATTTCTCGAGAACAGGGGCTCAAATGCCGCAACCCTGACTCCCTTTTCTGGCCACACTTACTTTTCCAGATTTCTCAAAATTAATGAATGACCTTGTGCATCATGATCCTTCATGGCCCCCCATTCCAACCAAGCTTCCTTTGGGCATTCCAAAATTCAAAGGCAAGAATAGTGAGGATTTAGGTGATCACATCACTACTTTTCATATATGGTGCTCATCTAACTTTCTGAATAACGATTCTATTCTTTTGGGGCTATTTCAGTGCACCTTCACGAGGGTCACCATGAAATGGTACATTGAGATATCAGGGGGAACATATGGAAATTTTAATCAGATGATATTATTCTTTCTTAACCACTTCCAGTTGTCGGTTCGTTATGATGTTGGCATATAATTTTTGTCAACTTTCCGCCAATATAAATCCACACATATCTCGGACCATATCCAAGAGTGATGTAAAAAGAAGAGGTTACTTAAAGCCTACATTCCTCCGGAGTTTTTGTTGGAATGGTTCCTTAATTCCTTATTTCCTTATATTTCGAAGGATGTCTCTACATCTGGAGTAACATCTGATGAAGAAGTCATTTTCAAACCCCAATAATTGGACCTCAAATATGCTTAATCTGGGATTGTTTATGAAATTATTCTTGATGCACCGTAGTAAAACTATGACCCTAGACAAAATCCTAGGCCTCATTCCAATGGAATCATAGTCTATGTAAATGCTAATTCTATAGACTTGGTTATGAACCAATTCAAATATTTTTCTCTAAGTCAGCCTATAGCAGGACAAGATTCAACTTCGTCCTCCACCCCCACCCAGTCATAATATGTGCATTATGTATACTCATCAGCTAGCCCAAATGGTAACCAACAAATAGGATGGAATAAAAATAAAGGACGAGGTAATAATTGTAATGGTGGAAAAAATAATATTAAAGCCAAGGACGACACTAACAATAATAGGTCGAATAATAATGTTGGTGAGGGAAAGAAAAAAAATGGAAGGTGAATTTTTCTTGTAAACTTTGTAAAGATGATCACATTACCCACCTATGCCCCAAAATCAAGGAAGCCTAGAGGATCTTATCAAATCCACCCGTTGTACTGACAAATCTATTTCTACATAATCAACACATGGTGGGAAATATGTTGAGTGGGAGTCAAAACCCCTCAGCATATGAAGGTGGACATCTATGCGTCAATATGGTCAAGTCTCATATTGATGTAGCCACTTGATATCGTTATCACAGTTCTTCAAATAGGGTTATAGGTCTAGAGTCTCCCCCTTCCCCGAAAACAACCTTACAGATCGAAAATCCAAAACCTCTGCCTCATATTTTGAAAGGATTACTAAAGCTCTCTGCCCACAATCCTAATGCCAAATCTGCCCAAAAGTATTCGATTGTCAAAGATCTGAGTCAAACTCCTTGTGTGATGTCAGCTTTGGAGGTTCTCCAGACATGTCATTCATAGAGGAACACTTTATTATCTACATTAGGAGCTCTAGACCCATGTGGATCAAAAGTTATCAAGTTTGACATCACAGATGTTAAGCCTCGATTGTCTTACCACGTGGCCTTTCAAATCCATGTGGAGTACATGAAAATTACCATAAAATGTATTGTATTGATGAAGGTTTTGTGACATGCATGATGTCGCTAACCTATTGGAAGGCCAGTCTCTCTCCAACCTTGTCTTGATCTATGAATATTTTGATTGCAGTTGATGGGCATTTGTTTCTACCCCATGTAATCCTTCCTTCTTTTCTGTTCCAGTTAGGTGGGAAAACTATTGAGGTTGATGTCTAGGTGTTTCATGTGCCTCTCAATTATAATTTACTACTAGAGTGTAATTGGACTTATTCCATGACAACCATCATGTTGTCCATTTTACGTACTTTATGTTTTCCTCATGAAGGGAAGATAGTGTTGATTCATCAATTGTCCTTTGCACATGCCACTCCTAGTGCATCGTTTGGAGCTTCGGTCCCTATTATTAATAATTCTCAGTAGGAAACTAAGAATGTTGATGTCATAATTTATTCCTCTTTGATGAGTAGATTTTATTTCACGACACCAATTCACCATATTTATTCCAGTTCCAGTGTGTCTTCGTCATCGATGAGGTTCGTTCCTTTTCGTACTTCATATTTCAATGACCCTTGGACCCTACCTTAACCGAATATGTTGTATGAATGTCACTCACACATTGGGATGAAAATTCCACTCTCAGCAGCAAAGTTTTCATATCAGACTATTCTTAATTCTACTGCTAACCCAAATCCTTCCTCCTCATGGACGACCTAGGTGGATCATGTTTTATAGCTCGTATGGGCCACTCAATTATCTTGTTCACATGATTTCCTTTATGATACTTTACCTTTGGATGAAGCCATATTAGAGGTCATTTCTAGTCCTAATAGGTCTTGGGGCGATATGCATCATTAATCTTATTTTCTCTCAGAGATTGTGAAGATCAAACAAGATGCCTTTAGATCTACCCTGAGTTAGATGGTCTATCACACCATGGATCCGTTAGATATGCATGTTATTTATGTCGAAGGAAACATGGCAAATATTTATCCTACCATCAATATCGACATCTCTCATATCCATGGTAAAATTGAGAACGTGTATGTCAATGCATATTGTTATCTTGAAGAAATTCAGATCTACATTGATCTCTTCAAAGAGTTCTGAGATGTTTTCACTTGGTCATATGAAGAGAAGCCATAGATCGACCCCAACATTTTTGAACGTGATATTAAAACATATTTGGATGTTAAACCTATTCAAGAACTTCTTAGATTTGTTAATATGATGAAGGACCCTACTATTAAGGCAGAGGTAGAGAAGTTACTTAATGTTGGTTTCATCTATCCTATTCCCTTGACTAAATGAATGTCCAATCCCATTCCCGTAAATAAAAAGAAAGGAACCATCCATGTGGGTATGTATTTTAGAGACATGAATAAGGCCTATCCTAAAGATAACTTCTCAACTCCTTTCATTGACCATATTCTTGACGAGTGCGCATGAAGTGAAGTATTTTATTTTATGGACATATTTTCAGGGTATAATCAAATTCATATCAAACCCAAGGATCAACATTAGACAACACTTATTTTTCTTTGGGGTACTTATTCATACCAAAAAATGCCTTGCGGCCTTAAAAATGCCGAAGCAACCTTCTAACGTGCCATGACCTTTTCTTTTCATGATATTAAGCATATTGTTGAAGATTACTTAGATGATCTTGTTTCTCACTCTCACAAGAGAGTGGATCACTCCACTCACCTTTGATTAGTATTTGAGAGATGCCTTTACTATCGCATTTGGTTGAACCCTCACACATCCATATTTTGCATTAGGTCTGGTCGTATTTTAGGATTCATAGTGTCTGAGCATGGGATCATGGTAGATCCTATGAATGTTGAGGAAATACTTATATTATCTCTCCCATGCAACATTAGACAACTTCAAGGTTTACAGGAGAAGGCTAACTTCCTGCATCGATTCATAGTGAACTATGCCAATTTAACTAAAGATTTCATGCATATTTTGAACAAGGACACTTCGTTATATGAGATGAGTGAGAAGGAATCCTTCGATGCTCTTAAGAAATATTTGGTATTAGCGCCTCTGTTGAAGCCTCCAGACTACAATAGAGATTATTTTCTTTAAATCATCGTGTCCGAAGGGATGGTTGGTATGGTTCTAGTTTAGGAGGACGATGATATCCATGAGCATATTGTCTACTATCTGAGTTGAAACTTAGTTGGTCCTTAACATAAATACTCTCATGTAGAGAAGCTGGTCTTGGTTTCCGTACATGTGGTTCAAATATTATGACATTATATATTACATTGAAAAACTATCGTGGTTGCGGGTATCAATCCATTTTAATACATCCTCATTAGGCATATCATAGGGGGAAAATACAATAAGTGAACTATTATTTTGCAAGAATTTGATCTCAATTTCTCTTTGGTGAAGTCTAAGAAATCGTTGGTTTTTTCCTAGTTGATATCAGACTTCCCTCGACTAGATGAGGAAATTTTCCATGATGATTCGTTCGTGGATGAACATATTTTCCTTATCTCGTCTTTGAAACCCTGGTATGGAGACATTTTGATCTATATTCAAACCTTGAAGCTACCCTAGCATATGTCGAGAGACGATCGATGACATATACACCATCAAGCTAAAAGATACCTTCTTATTAATGACACTCTATATCATCGAGGGGTAGATAATATTTTACATCATTTCTTGATTCACGAGGAAGTTGAGGTTGTTCTCAATGAATGTCACAGTGGGGCATGTGGTGGTCATTTATCTGTGCTTGAGACAACCCAAAAGATATTGTGAGAAGTTATCTTTGGTCATCAATTTTTAAATATTACATTGAAGCGATCAAGAAGTGTCACCCTTGACAGGTGTTTTCTCAAAAAATGCACTTGCACCCATCCCCTCTTCACCCAGTTGTCACCATTGTTCCCTTCACTAAGTGGAGTGTAGATTTTATGGACTATAACCCAGCCTCAGCTAGGGGGCACCAAAATATTATCATGGTTGTGGATTATTTTACTAAATGGGCACAAGCCACACCTACCGTTATATCCAATGGTAATACTACAACATTCTTCAGATTCAACAAGATTATAGCCCGGTTCAGAATCCTAAGAGAGATTGTAACTGATCATGGTAGTCACTTTCAGAATGAAATGATGAAAGAGTTTGCATCAAAACTAGGATCTAAGCATGATCATTATTCCCCTTACTATCCCTAGGAAAATGGACAAGTAGAGGCAGTGAATAAATCTCTCAAGACTATTTTTCAAAAAATGGCCAGCCAGAGTAAATTTGACCGACATCTGATTATTTAACATACAGTTTGGGCATACCAAACCACGATAAATACTTCCACTGGTTTCTCTCATTTTCAGTTAGTACATGGCATGGAGTTGATTCTTTCAATTGAATGTGAAATCCCTTCCCTTAAGTTGGCAATTGAGCTCCTACTTGACACATCCGATCTTGAAAAATGCCTTGTGCACCTCAAGCACATCGATGAGGACCATTGAGATGCCCCTATGACTATTGAAGTGAATAAACGATGTGTTAAGGTTCAATACGATAAGTTTGTCTATCCTCGGTAGTATGTTGAGGGTGACTTGGTTCTCCTTTATGACCAAGCCAAAGAACCATTGGGGGCAAGTAAGGTCAACCCCATGTGGCACGATCCTTATATCATGTGATGTCTATTAGAGAAAGGATTTTATGAATTAGAATATTATGATGGGAATATGTTGGATGAGCCCAGAAATGGGCTCTATCTTATAAGGTATTACACTTCATCCCTCAAACTTGGGCGTGACCTTTGTATACTAGTGTATCTTAGTGTATATACTTATTTATCTTTTCCTTTGTGTCATAGAATTTATTATCAAGTTTTACCTTGGTTGGAAGATGTCAATAGAGTCTTCGGTTATTCATGGACGGTTCCAGTCGTCATACGCGGAACATGAATTCCGTCGCTTGGGTCATTTACTCACCCGAGGGCCAGCTGGTGTCTTCAGGTGGTGTTCATCTGGAGCCATCAACGAATAATGTGGCTGAGTATAACATTGTTATAGATCTATTACGTGACACCATTTCACATGATGTTCAATATTTAGAATTTATCTTGGAATCCTAGTTAGTCATATGTCAGTTGAATGACAGTTACCTTATGTGAGATCCTACTCTACTCTGACGATTCCTATGGGTACAAATTATGGAATGATACTTTGATTTTGTTACTTATAATCACATCCCTATAAGTTCTAAGCATGTATTTGATGCATATGCTAATTATGTTTTATATTGGGATTTGTCACATAACTAAGCAAAGAAAACGCATTCATACATTTACACATTGTAGCATATATAAGTAAAGTTGAAGACCTTTAGATTTCATCCTTTCGAGTTCAAAAATATGGTGTCATAGTACAAAGCAGGGCTCACACCTCAAAATACATATATGGCTGGTATATAGCCTGACCATGGGATCTATGCATGTGGAGTTGGATGTGTATCATGATAGCACACTACGACGTTTGCAAGACATTGAAATAGTTTCACCCATGCACGGGGTACGCCCACCACCTATTGTTGCATCACATCTGGAAAATCCTCCACTTCAACCATATTAATCATGTTAGTCAATCGAGATAGGTTCCTCTGTACATTTTGTAGCACTCTCTCTGCATTTTCTCCCACTAGCTCATCTCCTTGCCCCCTCTGCCAATGTCGTGTGAATCCCTCTGGCCATCGAGAACCTACGTCTACATAACAAAGAAGTTCTTAATACTTGATACCATACACAAATATTTGCGTTTTATTTTTATTTTTATTGATAAACACAAAAAAAATGAAATATGTAAAAGAATTTCTTACCAATATCACCATAGGTGGAACCTAGTGGAAAATGCATGTCTAGATCCCCTCTATAGTTGATCCCTCCGTAAGGATAGTCATCAATGGATATGACATGTCAATGCCACTAGAAGAATAATTCATCATTGTAGGGGGTTGGCACCCTACCACCCCCTAACCACCTCATAATGTTGGTCCACCATGAAATGGCTAGATCGCGCAGTCTGTGTGGAGTAATATCTACTCTAGGGATCAAATGTGGTACCCTCTCAAAGAAAAAACTACAAAGTATGGATGAAAATCCAAAATTTCTCATTCGCCCTTGTTTCCAATCCATCAAATGGCTCTTCATGTTAGCCAGTAGTGAGGTACACCAGTCATAAACAATGGGTCTTAAACACTCCATCGCATATAACATGAGTGGCCTTGATGCCTGGTGCAACGAGGTCGACCTTGAAATCCATGTGATTACAAGCACAATGATCTTTAATCTCAAGTCTCGATCTCCCTGATAGGGAGTTGGCTCCCTACTTTATCTGTTCCTGCAACAAAGTGGGTGGAAATGTACTCCTCCATATTCATGCCACACCCAGCCCCTTAGTCCTTTATATTCACTACCTCACCTCGATGAGACAATCCTATGATAAATTATATATCGTCCACTTCAATCCTCATTGGTTTCCCATCGAGGTTGAAGGACTCTGTCTCCGGATCCCAGTAGTTTACTAGAAACTGGAGTAACCTCACCTGAGCCCTCATTCCCTTGAGAGCCCAAAATTTATAAAGGCCACATTTTTTTAAAGCTTGTTGGGCCCTTGCATCTCTTCCCACTATGGAATCTATCTCCTCATTCTCCCTTTCCCTCCATTCAATAACCATCCTGCAAACGATAAACCATTTTTTGAGTTAAAATCATTTCAAAATCTTGTTCATAGACTTGTACGCGGGATAAATTGATAACAATTGCGTATAGGGAATTATATATGCATACAGTATTCACTTTTCCCATATATATGGGATTGTATACATAGCTTGATGATCTATCACCCACGGATACCCTAGTTTTCATGTTACGTGCTCTAATACTAAAACATTGGGACCTAAAACTAGAATTTAAACCATTTAAATTGAAGGAGAGGGGATGGGAACTTACTTGGTCTAGATGGTTGTTGATAATTGAAGGAGAGGGGATGGGAACTTACTTGGTCTAGATGGTTGTTGATTCTATTGATTGTAGCTCCTGCAACTGACACTTCAAGATCGTGTGAAAATAACCCAAAATGCACTATGTGCGTGAAAAAACTCAAATGGTATGGTAAAGTGTTCTATTTTTACTATTAGTAGAAATAGAAATGTTTTACCCACTTTCTATAGTTCTTTGATATTTTTTGACCTTGTGAACTAATAGCATAGTGGAAAGACTTGGTTTTTAGTGGTTTTGTCCATGATTGTTTTATGGCTTCCAGTGTCCTACCGCATGTTCATGCCTTCAGCAGGTATATTCTTTCACCGGCATATAGGATAGGATTTCACTCTATCTTGAATTATTTCATCATCCTATGACTGTGATCCATACACTCTAGGTACGAACCCATTTATTAGCAACACAGAACCTTCTCACTTCTAATAGAAGTGTTGTTATTAAGTGGTAGAGGATTACCAAACATGGGCACCCTAGTTAGTACCTTTGTGTCATTTGGTGCCCATGCAGAAGTTATTCCGTAGTACCAAGAGTTACTTATAGTCCCAATATGACTTTGCATTCGAACCTCATTTTCTTACTCACAAGCATTCTGACCATTACCTATGGGACGAACCTCATTTTCTTACTCACAAGCATTCTGACCATTACCTATGGGACTCCCCACCTGATTCTTGGTTAAATGTTTTTCTGACTCCTGAAAAAATGAAAAGATTGTCGAGTGAACTTGTCTCGTTCACAGTCGTTAAGTGTATTTTAAAGGATGTCTATTTGGTATAAGTTTAACCCTTTTTGGGACCAAATAGACTACTTACAAAAAAGGAATACTCTAGTCATCATTGGCTAGAATAGTTCTCCTAGGTATTATTTTATACTTTTACAGGCTTTGGAGACTAAATCTCTGAAAAAATAATTTTTTTGGAGTTAAGTTGTAATTGCATTCCATCATTTTGTTTGCATTATTGAGCCTATTTCTAGTTCCTTCTTTCTCTTTAGAAGCCTCTTACCTAAATAATATGCATCACTATCCAAGCAGTGCCTTCCATATATCCTTTGCAGCTTGACACTCCATATATCCTTTGCAGCTTGACACCTTGTACCCTTAGAGGAAACATCCCCCCGAGTGTCCATGCCCCACATTCACTTCCTTGCATTGAGCATAGGTATGTTCCGCTGCTTGGAATTGGATGCTTACTCGCAACACATGTTTCCTCTCCTATATCATAACATTTCTTTTCCTATGAAAAAACCAAAAAAAGATGGGTGGGAAAAGAATATTATCTCATGTCGGCAGCAATCATGTCACCTTTGAACAAAGCACAAACTCTTGAGTCCATTTTCATCCAAAGTTTGGGTTTAGCATGAACTTAGGAATTTGATCTCGTTACTTAGATTTTAATCCTTCGACTATTTATTCTTCCAGTCCCTATGGAGAGTTTGTTGATGCCTCCTGCATCACAATTTTTTTATCATCAAGTCTATGCTGCCTGATTTATCCATATGTCTCATGATATTGTTTAAAGGAATTTTATAAGCATGTGTCAGCCATTTATCAGAACTATTGACTTTGCATGTCAGCCATACCCTCAATGTATCTCAGAGTCACATGAATTTGTTGTCCTACCATGAACCCTAGGCCTACTTTCATTATGGGTAGGTAACCTTGAACCCAGTAGATGACATTTTCTCATTGGTCACTGACTTGGGGGTTTCCCTTGTGCTCGACAACATCAAATCTATTCACACATTGGTATTTGTGTAGTGTCTTGGATTCCATTAGCCTTATTGGTTGTTTCCATGCCTTTGTCAGTAGTTTTCCTTGTTGGATGCTATTCAAAGGGTCTCTTTCATGCAATACTTGCATCTGGTGCATGCGAGGGACACACAAGGTCATTGGTTCATGAACATCTTATTCATATGAGCTCCTTCTAATCATCAAACTATTTATTTCTAACTCGTGTTGAATGATGAGACATGCCCTGATGGTCTCCTTTTAGTGGGTCTCCTTCCATCTACTTCAACTCATATATTTTGGAAATGAGACCTAGAGTCTTATGAGTACCTAGCATCTTGTAGTCATCAATGGCAAGTTCTCCTACCATCGAAAGTTGGGAATACAACAATGTCTCCTGATTGATGGATTATTCAAGTGTTCGACCCCAACACCCTTATTCACACTTGTAGAATGTACTCAATGCCTTGATAACTACTTTAATTATCGGTGGGTTGTCTCATGTTTGTTAACGATATACCTTAATGACCAGTAATCAAACTAAGTCTCATTGTGTTCGACCTCAAATCCTTTATTCACATGATGTAGACTTGCACCTTCGGTGGCTAGTGTAGAATACCTCCATATTACAGTAGCAACATTCATCATATGATGATGTCTTTCATTGGACCAATACCTATATGACTTCAGTGATCATGGGAGATCAGATTGTACTCCATTGTATACAGATATATTNNCTATGGCATATGTCTTCTTTGTATTTCCTATTCATGGCCATGAACAACTATTTGATATATTTCTACATGGGTCTGTAGTGTAATTCAGATTGGCATCCAGGTGTACAAATTCATTATGGATTGTAATAGTCTTATGAGAAACTAGTACTTCCAGCTGAGTCTTCATTACTCTACTTCTAGGAATTATATTGTATTTCGACTATTAGAGATAGTCCTCTGACCTCACACATTAGGGGCCATCTGTTACAACAAATTTTTTCTCACTCCATGCAATTGGGTTAGATGGCCTTCCATTTTCCTCTGCAGACTTGAAGTCCCTTTTTGTTCATCCCAGAGCCAAAAATGAATATTTTTCCACATATACACGCCCTATCAATTATACAACAAGTGTATACATAGGTTTCTCCACTACAACCTGCGTACATTGGATTTTGTGGTCAAAATTAAAAACTATGTTGATTTTCCATGCCATGTCATGAGATCCATGACCCTTGTCCTTCCATATACTGGAAATGCTCTGAATTGACCCTTCAGTTCCATTTCAAGGCTATAAAATGAGCCATATCCAAGACTTGAGGGATTAAAAAAACAATTCAACTTTGAGAGCAAAGACACTCTAGAGAAATTTCACTTCATATT
>CBVK0100131078.1:0-10250 GCA_900067695.1 Picea abies | reverse complement strand
CCAGCCAATGTGTCACGTTCCCTTGTTTCACACGCCCCCGTCTCATCGAGCTAATTTGTTCCATAAGTGTGGAATGCAATTCTCCTTGGGTTGCACGTCTAGATCGTGCACCCAAGGCACTCCTACTTGCTCCCTATATAGCATGCCATCGCATCTTCATTTCTTCCAAGCACACCTATAGCCAATCCTTTCGTCTGGTAACCCCAACTTTTGCAACTTACCCTCTTGCTAAGATGTTCTATTGATTAGACACGCCTCCTTAACTGGGGGCCTTAGAGTACCAAGATGGGAATCAAATGGATCAATGATGGAGGATTTGGCATGATAAACTTTAAACTTTAAGCACTAACAAGTTTTCATAAATGCGTATTTCGCATGTTCTTTGTTTGGAACTTTGCAAAACATCAAGCACTCCCGCGGTCATTATTTCGTTGGCATAAATAATTTTTTTGAATCATTCATATGCAATGCAATCAAACACAACTTCATTATATCTACATTGTGTCAAAGTATGATCTACAACATTCATTTTCTTTTGTTATTGGTCCTGTATACAAGAAGTGGTTTATTAATTTAAAAAAATTAGAAATTTTGGATATTTATATATCACAAGTGATTTATTAATTTAAAAACACTAGAAAATTTGGATATTTATATACAACAAGTGATTTATTAATTAAAAAACATTAGAAATTTTGGAGACTTACTTAGTTAAATACACTTGAAATTGTGATAAGGAAAAGTTCAACAAAAATGTGTCTCTTTATCTTTCAAAATTGGTCATTATCGACAGAAACTATGAGATAAAGGATCTATGCTAAATTATCTAACAAAGCCTAATCCAATAAGATAAACATGATGAAATATAGCAATGCCTTAATGATGAACACACGATGGATTGACACATGGCCACAAGTGAAGATTAGCCAATATATCTCAACATCCCCCCTTATGTTGAACAAGGAACCACAAAGACGACATTACATCCATAGATTATCACAAAAGATCACCATACCAACCCCCCATAATGCTTATATGGCATCATCATAAGCCATACAACTCATGAAGAAAGCCTTCACGATCAATATTGAGATTAATCGTGTTAAGAAGGCTTTTTGACAATGCAAACTCATATTTGCTAGGTAGAGGAGGGCCCACTGAAACAAAGGAATGTGATGGGGGTCACTATGATTGTTGAGAAGGTTGATCAAGAAAGTTACTAGCATCAGTAAGAGTGGTAAAACCCACTTGGGCAAAAATGTTATGTAATACCACAATTTTGATCCCCAAACCAATAATGTAATTGTATAGGATGAATGGCTAAAAGTTGGATAATTGTAATTTTGTAACTAGATATTGAATGTTAATATAAATATATCACAGGCTACAAAAGAGGAATGACAAGATTGGAGGGCTATGATTCCTCAAGTGGGGAGATGTAGGGGGATTATAAGAGATTTAAGTGGCTAAGGGGGAAAGACCTTCGCTAGTGATATAACCTAAGCTTTAGAACCTTTGATTATTAACCTTTATTATTATGATTCCATATTTTATTTTATCCTAAGATTTTGGATTAATTGCACATGAAGGAGGTACATACGCTATGGAGATAAAAAAAGGTTAATTGTGGGCTTCTCATGAAACATGTGGAGAGTGCATGACATGCAAATACAATCTTTAGAATTCATACATGCAAGGGGGAATCCAAACTATCATTTGGTTGGGAAAAGTAAAAGAGTCCTCTCTCTAAGTGAACCACCAACGACTTGTTGTAAACAAATTATGCCAAGCTACCGTGACGACTTATGAAACAATGTGTAAGAGTAATTGTTGCTATTGAGAGGAATTGAACTACAATTGAGAATCCTTGGACTCCCAACAATGATATTTCTTGGCTAGTCCATGCTAGAGCCCTAGAGGGAAGTGGGATAGCCTAAGACTGCTTAGTAGAGAAGAGGATTTCATTCCTTAGGTTATGCAGGCTAATGGGGAAATAGGGATGTGGATTGCGATTGTTGTAGGTGGAAAAATCACTGTGAGCCTAGAAATTGGGTTGTGTGAAAAGATTTAGAGCCATCCATGGGTAAAATTGTGGACTCATAGTCTCAGCTTGGGGGTGGCCTCTATTGTAGAGGGTTGAAGTGCAACATAGAGCCTATGGTCAAGTGGAACATCCTTCTTTTGCATCCAGTTGGTGGATAATTTCTAGAAAGATAATGTTCTTGATTTACTTTTGTAATTGTTGAATTATTGTGGTTTATGTTATGAATTGAATTAGTTTATAGTTTGTTCAATTCTATTTCCATGTGTGGGCCTACATCTATAAATTATGGTGTCATTGTCACTAAATGGTTTCATTATGTTTGTATAAGCCTACTTTATAGTGCCTTATTCTGCTAATTAATTATTAGCGAGACATTGAGGAAAGACATTAGAACAAATAAATCAGAGATATGGTATCAACAAAACAAATTAGAGTGAAAATTGGTGATTTCAAAAAATACCACATATTCTCAACAAAGAATAGAGGGTATTGGGTATGTTATAGAGTGGTACCAAAGTAGTTGGTTGCAACACTAAGGCTACATGGGCCAACAACCAGATTGTACAAGAAAATATTATAGTGGTATATGAAGTGTTTGATAAAATGTCTCTATTACCACTTAAACTCTACCCTAGGGAGGAAAATGCATAATCTCAATACGAGAGCCTAGAGGCATTACAGACAAGCTACCCATTATCACCTTGGTAGCCTTGTTCCACTCTTCAGACTAAAGAAACTAAGCTACCCTAACCTAGGAAAAAATCCCTAAGGATCGATCAAAACTAAATCATTATAAATAAAATGAAAGTTCAAATTTATTTAAATTGAAAAATCTTATTTACCCAAAAAAAAAAAAAAAACCAATATTATTACATAATGAATTAAACATAATGATTTATTTAATCCACAAATAATGGATCAAAACTAAATCATTATAAATAAAATGAAAGTTCAAATTTATTTAAATTGAAAAATCTTATTTACCCAAAAAAAAAAAAAAAAAAACCAATATTATTACATAATGAATTAAACATAATGATTTATTTAATCCACAAATAATGAATCAAAAATAATGAGGAGAAAATTAATCAAGAGTGATCCAAATGGAAAACTTTATTTGCTTTGATTGTGTCTTCAGAGACTTATCCAAATTTCACCACCTTCAAAACACCATTATGAACCCAAAAGCATCAAATTTATCCATATTACACCATCATATGAATGAGTGCCTTGGATAAACATTTGGGATATGCTTTAAATGACTTTGAAAACCGTTGCATACGAGTAATCACCAAGCGTTGTTCCTTTATTTAGTAAGGGAATTAAATGGCACGATAAGCATGACAAACTTATAACCAACAATAAAATCAAGTTCATTAAGCAAGGGTTTATCTTTGTTATTGGTAATTTGTAATATTATAATTTACTTAATTAATAATAAATATTAAATACGATTTATAAATGGCTTTAAAATAATATTAGGTGATAATAATTTAGAAAATAATAAATAATAAAAGCATGATAATAATAATAAACAGTGAACTAATATATTAGAAGAGAAAGTAATAAAAAGAAAGGGAAATTACTAATAGTAATGAATGGAAAATCTAAATGAAGAAAAAATAAAAATAAAAAATATATGATGACAAATGAAATTCATGCATGGATTTTTTGAATGGATGCATTCTATTTAATGAAGAAGGAGAAGGGAGTGAAGTTGTTTTTGGCTGAGGAGAAATCTTGACTTGAAGAATTAGAGGCATAGGAGGTTGATTGAGGGTTGTTGACTAAGACATTGGTTGAGAAGAGAGTCATCCTCCACACTTTGTTGCTGCCAATGAAATCAAAGATTAGAACAAAACTATTCTCCTTTCTCCAAGTTTAAGCTAGCTGATCTCTATATCATTCACGTATCAACTCTATATCATTCAGGTCGCTGACAACTCACTCTTTCACTCTTTCTTATAGATTATACAATTAGAATTAATCTATCTATATTTTATTAATTAATGGATACAAATAATTGTATTTAATTTGTGTTTAATATACTAAGTTAAATTTGTTAACTCAAGTATTATAAATATTGAGTTATACACTGTTCACTTTTGAAATATGTGCATTTGCAATAATGATTAACATCTAAAATGAGCATCATGAATTCATAAGTGTTGTAGATAATAGGTTCATCAAATAGAGCTTGATAACCATTCATTTAATGAAACAAATTTCACAAGCTTCCAATATCAAGTTCCTTTATTATCTTAAAGGAATTATGGAGTGTAAATATCACAAATAAAATGATGTAGATTGCAAACTCACACATTGAAACTAAGCCACCATTGCTATGTGAAAATCAGAATAAAAAACAACTCATATTTCTACCATGTTATTGCCAACCCTGTGAATTAAGTCCAAGATACCAATATGTATTTGATGAAGGAAGCATTATGATCCAAGAAAGTCATTTATGATAACCAACATTAGAATCTATGAAGTATGATTCCCAATTCCACGTTTATTTCAAACCATTTTCTTAGAAGATCAACCATCATCATGAGTTTAGATACTATGGTTATGCCCAGAGCATGTTGAATGAAGTGTTGTTTAACTCATAAAATAAATCAGAACATAAATGGCAGGGAGTTTACATGGCATCAAATTTAAAGACAAGATAATAATAACATCATTCCAAAATTGTATAACAACCTGTAATCTACAGTACCGACTAGAAGTGTATGCCATTACATTGAAAAAGGCTTGCATATGTAGAATCAACCATGTGATTAACCAGTTCTATTAAGACCTTTCACGTTGTGTATGAAAATAAAATTGTAAATTGTAAATCAAACAATTCAGATTGATATCATATAATGTCAGCCATGAAATACTTAAGATTCAGCACTAACATTTTGCCAAATGAACACAGTGATGACCAACGAATGAAAATAAGAGAAAACATGTTAAATTTTAATGAATCGTATCATCATTTAATGAGTTAAACCACTGATAATTATGAAACCTTTCAACTTTGAACATCATTTCAAATTATTACCAATCATTTGATCCCTCTGTAGCAAATGAACAGAATTCTATGCATTCGTTCCAGTATGTTAATCATCATTTAATTTCTTGAGTAGATTATAGTTGGAATGCTCAGGAATAAGTGCATTACCTGTGTATTCAAGTCATAAGCCCTCAAGTACTTCAGTCTATCAACATTATAAACCCTTGAAAACAATGAGCATGAACTATTTGACACTCAAAGTTGAGTCATTTGAGTAAACTTGTAATCGATTAGGCTATTAGAATCGATTAAACCATAAAAATACTAAACTCCCTTTAAATGTCATGGCAAAAATGGATATTCAGCATTGTGGAAAAATAACAACCATGCAAAGTTTTAAGGCTTTACAAACTTAGGGAAAATCATTAAATTTTGGTCCACATGTATCATACCATTTTATTAACCTGATCAAATGCATTCATATTTTACCACAGGACTTTAGATATCACTAGTTAGATCTATTTGAAAGGTTAAAGCAACAATGAAAATGTTAGATCTAATTATAAGATTGCATATCGTTTTCAAGAAAAAACTCTTTTTGGAGTGACCTGTGCATAGAATAAATCCTTGGACAATGTTTAGTGAGCATTAATCTAAGGAAACCTGAGCTATACAAGAATCACAAGGAAGCTAAATTAATTCTAGATTCAAACTAAGTATTGCAAACTTAAATAATTAAACCATGGATCTAGGGCAAGAAGTTAAAACCCTAAGATATTCAACTTCAATATTAAGATCTAGTTTCAAAATTCATAAAGAAATAAAATAGACATACACCATACCTTATTTGTATTTCTTGCATTGCAAAATGTTTTTCCTCAATGTCTCTTGCATGCCAAAAACTTTCTATTATTAAGCTAGAATGACATACTCAAGAGAATAGACAAGAAATTACACAAAAATTGAGTAATATGTGTCTTCCAATCTATTCCAACTATGAAAAGGGGAGGGAGGCACCCTCCTCATATAGATAGAGGCCTCCCCAAAATCATACAAGGAAAACCATGAGCTATGAGTGAAACAATGGAGCTCATACAATGTGTTGAGATGAAACAATGAGCCAATACCATGTTATGAGTGAAAACCATGTGAGAAAACCATGGGTTGTTGCAAAACAATTCCTCAAAAGTAGGGCACCCTCTTTGAAATGAGTAAATGTCAACTAATCCCACACGTGTGGTCCAAAATGAGCTAACAAACATCTTCTAGAATCACGTGTGAGGTCAAAGAGGACCTAAGAACTAGGTTTAGCCCTAACTAACCCCAATATTCATGGAATATTTCACTCACACATGTGGGAACAAGCCAAAGATGAGGTGTGCCCCTTCCAGAAGCTTCTATAAGCACACATGTCAACTCTAGGAGAGAGAAAGTTGACCCTTCTAGAAGAATTCTCACACATGCCAAGTAGATATATATTCTTGTGGCTCATGCATGCTCCATATCCTGACAAGTGTACAATATGTTGATGTGGACACCTTTGTGATGATGTAGTTGTTGGAATTGTGGCAATAATGCAAAACCAAAAGCTAAACCGGTGAATGGTGGTGGTTCATGTAGTGGTGGCAGTTCTTGAACCGGTTGGTAATTCACGTAATGGTGGTAGTTATGGAAGACGATGTATAGCTACACGTCCTTGAGAAGCATTTGCAAGTGTTGTAAGACTATTATGTAATCTTTACCTCTAAGCAATAAGAATATCGATACCTTGCCCCGTGGATGTTTTCTTGACATGTTGTTAGGGTTTTACCACGTGAATTTTGTGTCTTGTGTGAATGTGCTTTGTAACATCTCCACTATAATCCCCAGTTTAATTAATGCATAATGTAGAAATGAATGTGGGTATGGCCAAGCGATGTAATATGTGAAATGTATTTTCTGATTTTATATAAAATGTGATACTAGCTACTGGGAATATGGATAGATATGGGGGTTGATTAATTCAAAAGAGAGGGAATGCCTAGGGAGTATCTAAGAAGGGACCAAGGGGGGAAATGGTTTATGGGTATTAAGCCAAACCCATATTTCTAAATTTTATTACCTTTTGGGTCAACCATCTATTTTTTGTTTGAGTGTATGAGAGCCCAATCATTTAACACGTGTCAGAGGGTGGGTGTAGAAGTCACATCCCATAGTTATTGGAAACATGGGTTTGAAGTACAATCAACATTAGGTAGAGTGAGTAGTTAGATTTCTTGGGAAAAATGGAGGAAATTTGTATGGGGAGGATAAGTAGTTTTTCACATTCAGTCCAAGTATGAACAAGAAAGGGAGAGCAGTGAAAGAGAGCATTGGAGCTAGAGTAGGAAAGCTAGGGGAATTTTGGAGCATGCTGGAGCGTTTTTGGAGCGTTTTGGAGTTGGAAATTAAAGAGCTAGATTATCATTCCTGAAGAGTGAACTCCTGTGTGAGTTGCACTATAACAAGTGTTTGCTATTGTTTTCCTAGTAGTATTTCCTAGAAATGATTTCCCTTGAGTTCCCAACATAGAGATTCCTAGTTACTTGTGCTAGAGAGATCATGATAAATGAATGGGATTTCGAATGGATTAAGAGTAGTGAAGGTGTACATTCCTTGGGTTGGGAAGGTAGAGAGGAAGAGAGCATAAGGAAATTCTAGATAGTTGATCCAGATTTTATGAGTAGAAAGAAAATGAATACAGTTTATTATTATTCTTAACACAGAGACACAAGAATAACAAAGATACAGTAAAATTGGTTTCTATTCAATAAGAAAATGTGTTGAAATTGTAAAATGCAATGGAAAACAAGCTTGTTAGAATGAAAATGCAGCAGAAAACAAGCTTGCTGGAATGGTGGCAGCTTATCTCTGAGAAGAGATGTGATGCCTGTGCTCATTCGCAAGAATATCATTACAATGAGGCTCTAAAGGCCTTTTTATAATAAACAGGAATTCCAAAACCCTAGACATCCAAAAACCTAACCCTTGGAGATGAAGTGCCAAAAGTCATGTGGACCCCATTGGGGTAAGTTAGTACATCAACTTCTCGGGGTCATAACTTTTTCATATGATCTCTGTTTGAGGTGCATGATAGATCGTTGAAAAGGTTTGTCCGAGGACTACACATGTTGTCGTCAAACTCTAACTTCTTCTATATTTTGATTGTGGTGATCCCTAAAAATGTTGTTTAGGGCCTCAAAACGACCCCGGAAGTCAACGACCCAAAAACTAGGAAAAAACTACCAAACTAGAAAATTGCCAAAATGAGCCAGTTGGAATAGGTTGGAGGACACCGAAATCCATTTGGATCAATCCTCCCCCCATAGGAAGCAATGGTATCCATTGCTTGAGTGCCCCCATAAGATGAGGAATTTTTTGTTGAATTTGGCCTCGGGTGAGCCACTTGGCTTGGTGCAGGAGCTGTTCTTCTTTGACAACTCGATAAAGTTGGATACTTTGTTGGCGAGTGCCCTTGACCTGTGTGTCCACAATATGATCATTGGATGTATGTTACATGTGTTGATTTTTCAATGAGCTAGGTTAAGCATGTATTTCATTCCTTTTTTAGCATTTGTCTTAAATATAAACAATAATGTTGCAGCAACAAAGATCACAAGAAGAAACACCATGCACAAGAACACGAGAAGTATCCTGGGAAACTCTTCTCAACAAGGGAAGAAAACCCATCCAAATCCTTTGATATATTCTTCAAGAGAAATACCTTCACCACCAAGAATACCTAGCACACATGAGGGTGCTCAAACCCTAGAAGACTAGCACCCAAGAGAGGTGCGCACTTTTCTCAAGAAGGTGTACTTGCTGAAATTTCCAATCACACACAAAAGATATGATTCCTCAATGGGGAATTTACCTTTACTTATATTAACTTGAACCTGTCAACATAAGTGTCTATTGGCACAATAGGGCCGACCTCACTAGCTTATAATATAATTAATACATTAAGGTGGGGCCGACCTGTACCCTTTACATTACAATTAGGGTTATAGACAGATCTGACTCTTGAACAATTTAGCAAGGGATCTGATACACCCACTAGTGCTCATCCACCAGGGGCACATCCATAGGGATGTCCATATATTTGGCTCATTGCATTACACAAAAGAACCACTTCTTCACTAGTGCTTGACCACTAGGATCACGTTCACCTGTGCTCGTCTACAGACACGTCCACTCAACAGATCTTCTTTCCCACTGCATTACATAGGAGAGTCATCCGGAGTTTCTCATCAAATCTTCTGCTCAGAGAAGGCTAATACATCATCTTCATTTATGTTCTCATGATGATGCACCCAACACTTTGGGATTTCACACGTTTACCTTGTGCTCAGCCACAGACATGTCCAACTCTGTAGATCACCTTTCTCACTGTGTTACACAGGAGAATCATCTAGATTTCTTCTCAACTCTTTATATGGATGAGATCATCTCTACATTCCATCTCTGTCTCTGATAGGAACCACACACCCTTCTCAGGGGCTTTCTCTCAGGTTTGTAAGTTTATAGAAAGTCTCCCATAGCTGCAATGATCCACATCTCATAGGTTTGTAAACTAGAGAATGTCTCACATAGTTGCAATCATCAACACTCCCTCTTAGCTAGGGAGGCATTATTCATCATGCCAAGTCTCACACAGATGTACTCTGAATTATTTCTTGGCTGGAGTCATCAATACCCCCTCTCAACTAGGGAGGCACTCTTCACCAAGTTAGTTTGGGGAATATGTTTGCAATATTATCATGTGTAGGAAGGTACTGCATGTGTATGATTTTCCTCTGCATCATATCTCTGATATAATAATATTTCATCTCATCATGTTTCTATCCATGAGGAAACACTGGGTTCTTAAGGAGCTTTATACATAACTCTTGGTTATCATCATAGGGTCCATCTCATTATCAAATAAATCTTTCAAAATCTTGTGAAGCCATACTGCTTTGCACACTCAATGGTACATACTCTGCTTCTGTGGTATTCAATACCACGAAGATTTCATTTCTTGATACATCAAGAAACTATGGAAAACTTCATGTTAGAACATCAACCAGATGTGCTCTTCTGGTCCATTGTACTTTCTACTTCATCTAAATCAGCATATCCTACAAACTCAAGTTCACATTGGAGGCATATCTCAGGCCATATCCAACTGTGCCTCGTATATAT
>CBVK0100131070.1:0-10026 GCA_900067695.1 Picea abies | reverse complement strand
TTTGTACCTATAATCATAGATTAACTTGTTCTTGTGGAAATATGTAGCTTACTATGAAGAAAGGAAGTACACATATATATTAATCCCATCTTTGATTTATTTTTGCAGCCTATTAGAATTTTCCCATTTGTCTATTATAGGTACTCATATTGAATCAACAAAAAACTTAATTTATACAATCTTAATGTTGGGTTTATATAGAGCATATTCAAATTCCCTTTCTCATAATTTAGAAATAAAATGTATCATTCCATATTGCGAGATCCATGAATAATACAAGTAAATAAATTAACTTATATGCCATATATACATCTATATCACTTTGATTTTATAGCTAACATAAAATTTAATCATCCATCAAGAGTAAGTACACGTTAAAATGAATACATATATGTAACATTCGAGTTAGGAACAAATGGAACAACCACTTTCCACCAAATTGTAGATGCCAAATAGTCAATATTACTTGTAATGATAACTCCCTATCCTTACCATGACTCCATAAGGGAGAAATGAGCTCCACTCCTTAGCCAAAAGTACCTCTGTACAATTCAGAAAAGCCATTTTCCCAACACAAAAGTGATCACAAAACAAATTTATCTTTTCCACCACATACTAAACAACTCCTACCTCCCACATATATTTTATTTATCCTTTTTTATTTTCCTAGGACTTTTATTCATAGAATTTTCTTCCTTGGAAATTCGCATCTTTACAAATTCTTAACTTTTAGGGGCTGCCAATGACAAAAATCCACTTTTCACACTTGTAAAAATCATCTCTGAGTTAACTGAAACATGTTCCCCACTCATGGAGTCATAGTCATCTATTTTTAACCCACTTGTTTCCAGCATTAAATATATTAAAAATATATTTTCTCATACATCTTTCCATCAAATAGAACAGTTGGCAAGTCAAGCTCTTGCTCAATACTCACAAATATAGTGGTTACATACCTTAATAATATGAAGTAAAAATTTCCATAAATGGAAATTTATTTTTCAAAGAAATAACATTAAAAATAGAATGTTTTATTTCTTAAGATGTCACATTCTCTCCCCCTTAATTATAACATTGTCCTTGGTGTTAATTTTTCCCTCAACTTATCACTTGGAATAGAGTTGGATAATATTTCATCATTTCATCATCCAGCTCCCAAGTAGATAATATTTCATCATTTCATCATCCAGCTCCCAAGTAGCCTCCTGAGGGCTAAAGTGCTTGCATTGCACTTTTACGTGGGTAATAGCTATGTTCTGAAGTATTATTTCTTTCCTGTCTAGAATTCATAGAGGTTCCACTTTGAACTCACCTTTTCGTTCCACTTGCACCATGTTCCAATCAATTATGTGAGTAAGATAATGAATTTATCTTTTTAATAATGAAAAATGAAAAACATTATAAACTTTTAAATTTAGAGGGAGCGTTAGTTGGTATGCCACCGGCCTTATTCGAGTTACAAGTGAGATTTCATAGGTATGAAGTGAGGAGATTTACTCAATTTATCAATTACTACCATGATTGAATCATTTTGTCTTTGAGTTTTTGGAAAACCTGTAATGAATTCCATCGAAATAATTTCCTATTTCCATTCCGATATAGGTAAAGGTTGTAATAGACCTGCTATATGTTGATGTTCAGCTTTTACCTATTGACAATTTAAGCATTTAGATAAGTATTAAACTATTTCAGATTTCATATTAGACCATTAAAACAATTTTCTTTGGGATGTTCTCATTCTTTGATATCCTCTATGACCAGAATAGGTATTTTTATGCAACTCATTCAGGAGTATGAACTTCAAATCAATAGGATGTGGTATATAAAATATGTTTTTGAACCTTAATAGTCCATTCTTGTCGATACTAAAATATGTATTATTCAAATTCCCTTCATTTTTATACAATTGATATATTGTTTTGATGTATTTTGCATCATTTTTACTTGCATATTTAATTATGTCCTCCATATCACTTTTTATGTCTATGACTTCATATAGTTCATTAGTTATTCAACTTAGTGCATCTGCTACCTTATTCTATTTTCCTTTGATGTGTCACACTTTGAAATCAAACTCGCTTAGAAAGGCTAACCACCTTTCATGTCATGTATTGAGATAATGTTGACTAAACAAGTGTTTCATGTCATTGTTATCTATTAATAATAATAAAAAAATTCCCATTAAATAATGCCCCCAAAATTTTAATGCATGAATTACAACTTCTAATTCCAAATCACAAGTTACATCGTTTCTTTCATGTTTTTTTTAATTTACGAGATTTATAGAAAATTATGCATTCATCATGTGTCAATACTTCACCTAATCCTTCTTTATTTGCATCTACACAAAATGTAAAATCTTTATATGGTTCAACCACTTTAAGGATTGGTGGTGTAGTTAGTAACCCTTTTAATTTATCAAAATTGTCGAGATATTGTAACTTTCTTTGATAGAAATCACATTTATAGAACTTAGCATATAATTTATGCACTTTTATATTTTGTAATACTATTTTAAAGTGTTTTTCATGTTATTATTCATACTTTGAATAGATTAATATGTCATCAATAAATATCAGTACAAATTTATCCAAGTATTGGTTGAATATATTGTTCATTAGACACAAAAGTGGTTGGTGCATTAATAAATCCAAATGGGATTACCACAAATTTGTAATGTCCATAAGGTGTCGTAAAAGATGTTTTATTTATGTCTTCATATTTTATTTTGATTTTATGATAACGAGATCTTAAGTATAATTTAGAGCATATTTTTTCTCCTCCAACATGATCAAATAGATCATTAATCCTGGGTAGGGGGTACTTGTTTTTAATCATAATTTTATTTAATTGATGATATTCAATGTATAATCTTAGTATTCCATCTTTATTTTTAACAAATATTATTGGTGCTCCCCATGGGGAGACACTTGGTATGATATATCCTTTATCGAACAGTTCCTGTAGTTGAATTTTTAATTATGTTAACTCATGGACACTCATCTTGTAAGGTAGCTTTGACACCGGTGCAGATCTAAGTAGTAGATCAATAGAGAAATCCATTTCTCTACTTGGAGGTAAGTTTAGTATTTATTCTATGAATACATCCTTAAATCCCCAAAGAACCACAAATTATTTCAAACTTGGTTTGTTTTCTTTCTCTAGTTTATTTTTCACTTGAATAACATATATTTTGCATCATTTACTCATGCACTTTTTAAATTCCACTGCTAATATTTGTCTAACATAAACTGGTTTACTGATTCCTTGCCTTATTATCGATATTTCATTTTCATCTTTGTATACAAATGATTGTTCATAACATTTTAGTACAACTTTGTTCTTTTCTAACCATTTCATTCAGATAAGTACGTTATATGATCCTAAAGGTAGTACATTCACCACATTCAAGTACTATCTAGGAAAATCTTCATAACTTCATTTCGTATCAGTGGACGTGGACATATCAAGGATAACCTTTGGTGGCCAAGTGGACTTTTAATATCTTGTACCAAGAAAAGAGTTGGCGATTTTTATTTTAATGTTAGTCATGCAAGACTTAAAGGCAAGTAACTAGAGGAGAACTAGCAATTTATTGTGTATTAACCTCAAGTACCTTTGTTCATTGTCGAGAAAGGGTTCTACCCAATCCCGTCATTCCACCACCCTCATTTCCCATGGCTTTTTGAAAGACCACTATGTCGTTTTTAATGCCAGTACTAGTGGTGGGCTCAAAATACCTGACTCTTCCATGAACAGGACTATGTCACAAAAGTTAAAATCAGAGATCAATTAATCTCATAATAGTGAGGCCACAAGGGCACATCACCTTAATCTGTTATATTTAATGTAAATCAAGTACACATATATATATAGCACAAGGTGCTTACAACAACCTCCTACAAAGGTGGATCTTTTTTGTTGATCCATAGAAGAAACGAAGTCTATATTTTCACTATAATATTGGCATAATGATAACATAATTATTCTAACAGTAACTATGGAGGTCGACGCACTATGGAGGTTTGCTTTATTACTTAATATAATCCCAGGTCTTGGTTTCAATTCTAATATAATATAACATTTCTAATGGTTTTCCACACCTTTCTAGTTAACGTTGAAAGGTAAAATATCTCTTTTAAGTATGTTCGAAGTGATAGTTTGGAAATTATTCCAACGTCTATCCTACTTCGGTTCCATTACTCTTGATTCATTGTCTTCAATCTCGTATCTTCTGGTTAAAGAAACAAAATAAAAATTGTTACACAAATTATGGGTAAGATGTATTGAATTTACATTCTCTCGTTTTCTATAGAAACCTATTATTGTGCTCTTGTAATGTACCTCGAATTCACCAATTTTTTTGTTTTCTTATGTTAATATTAATCTCCAATTTCATATATATTCAATACCAAGATGAGATAGTCTTTGTTCCTATTCGCAACATGGGTGCAAATCTTCTTCTTACTAACCCATCATTAAAGGTTTAGGAACTTAAGGTTACTAGAATTATTTCACATGTTTAAATATGATAGGATTGTTATAAGCTATAGTCGCACTCTGCTTACTATATACTACATTCACACTTTGAAAGGTGTCCTTTAGTTTATTTAAGAGGACTCCAAACCTTATACAAATCTACTCGGCTATTTAAAATGTACATATAGGATACTTCATTAAATACTTAGGTTTTGCATCACTTTTCGAGAAGGTCCCATCACATAACCAATTCATTCTTTGAGCGCACAATATAATGATTAAGGAACTGGGCTAGACCACACCAGTTCCGTGTAAGTGAGGTGTTCCTATTTATGTGTGGTTATAAGCATGGGATTGGAGTTATATGGTTAGGGTTTTACAATGACACACATTGTTCTTTCCTAACTGAAAACGATGTTGGAGTAACTAGGTTGGCAATTCTTAGAATTAAAACCATGTCTTAACGGACTATCATCTTACTCAATAAATGGCATTATGGAAATACTCCTTGTAGTGCCTCTGCCTCGGCATCCTACTCGAAGTGCGTGCCCATTGGTTCCTTGACACCTTCCCCTGGCCACATGGTCTAGGTACTTCGCACCATCGCTTTCATTACTTCCGAGACAGGACCTCTCGTAGCTATTGCTCAGAGTTTCTTGGTTCATGCAACTTAGAGGTAACCACCATTGACAGGGTTCATTCGAACTATAGAAATTTTTATTTTTGTGAGCGAGCATCGCCATCTACTTCGCCCTTATACCAAGTAAGCTTATTCGCACCCACCATCCACATCTGCGTACTAAAGGTTGATTAGGTGGCTGTTGATTGAAAGACTTAGTTGAGTCTTTGATTTTTCTCATTATTCTTGAGGTTTGGAATAGGATTATGCCAACTCGAACTGAGGTTTTACCAAGCTTCGGACGATTTAGTGAGAGTGTAGTTCCTTGTGGTAAAATCCCTTGTTCTTTCCCATATTTTTTTCTGCTTCGACTACTAGTTAACATGACTCGCTTAAAGAATAATTGCATTAGCATGGGTAATTATAGAATGAATAAGGCCCTTTGTTTTAGGTCATTCCTCTTGTATAAGGAAGGAATAATACAGTAGGTGAGTTAGTCCTTTTAATTAGGGTATCCTCTGTAATGGTAACTCTCAATTCTTCCAACCCGACATTGCACACTTGAAAGAAAAGAACTAGGTTTTCTTCGAAACCCATTACTCCATGGATCTAGTACCAATTCCCATTGAGTTTTGTGTCAGTACTATTTTTGTTTCTATCCCCTCTATTGTTCGTAGTATTTACAAATATGTGCATCTATGTAAAAAGGAACCTATATTCATACTAAGATTTGATAAGGAAGAAAAATTACATTGAGGTAATCATTTTTCCTTCCATCATAATGTTGTTGTCTGTGGCGTATTTTCAAGAAAGTGAAGTTCTGTGTATAATTTGAGAAGAATGTTTCCTTCTGCCGAATGATATTCGAACAACATACTTTTATTTTTTTGTTAATATCACTGCATGATGCATTGCAACCTCTAGGGGTCTGGTTATGTAAATCTTGGTATTATTTCACTGATTTTGTTTTATCGAGTGTAAGAATTTCGTTATCACATATAATGATGGGGCCCTGTTTGTATGGAGGGTACCCATGAGTAATTTATCGACCCACTTTCCCCTTTTCGGTTACCGGATGGGGCTTCAACAATACTTGTGAAAGGAAGGGCGATCTTTGTCCTTTAAGTTAAGTAAAGACTCGTAATTGGATCTACGGAAATTTTATTTCTTTTTATTTTGGTTGTTCGTTTTTCTAGTGAGATTCTTGATTTACAATTTATAAGGTTATTAAATTTAATTTTTTGTTTCGCTTGTAGGGTCTTCTTCCCTCCAAGATTCTTAGAATTATGATGACTCTGAATCCAACAAAGGTACTTGGGTTCTAGGATAGGGATTGGGAGTATTGGTTGATACTAAAAATGAAAACAATGTTTAATATCGGTTAATATTTCCATACTTTTATATAGGTCAAGTGAATTCATTTCTCTAATTGATTTGTTAGAAATTAAATGGAAGGGAATTCCATTATCTTAAATCCTGTGAATAATACTACCTATCGTGGTTGGGTGCAAAATGTTTATTGTTGTTCTAATTTTGGAACTTAAAAAGATCAAGTATGATTATGTACATATCTCTCCATGAAGGATTTTGCTTCTATGTATAGCATCATAAAATAAATAACCTTTGATTTGCCAAGTACTTGACGTGATAAATACTTTGGTTATTATTACAGTTCAGACCTGATATTTACTTTGGTTATTATTATAGTTCAGACCTGATATATATACTATGATTATTATTACACTCTAGAATATGATTATTATTACAGTTCAGAATATGAAAGATTTACTCGATTTTCCACACTTTCTTTATAAGGATGGAGTGGCAGTATAAGTCATTTGATTTTCTTTTAAATGATTTTCTTTTAAAGTAACAAAGATGATAGATACAATCATTATTTTTAATTTTTTTCTATAAAATAGATTTCCATATCTAAGCAGTTATTTGTCATGCATATATATAAATATATGTATACCTAGCGTCTCGGCGTTCCATTAGTATTTTTATTTAGAGTTATGTACACACTAATCTATTCTCGATTTCATTATCTATGGGTGGTTTGGCCCTCGTGTGATCCATCAATTTTTTTGAACTTCGTTTCTATATAATCACAAGTATAAAATTCTCGACTACTAGGGTGGGATTGACTTCCATCCTATATGAAATTACTTAGTAAAAAATTCATTGTTCAGTTTCAATCATGTTCTCGATGCACAAAATATCTAATCAACCTATGATAGTCATTAATGGCTTACTCATTAGTTTTACTCCATTACAAACAAAAAGGAACAAGACTGTGAAAAAATCTTCCAGAATTAACGAGATGTGTCCCTATCGTCCATTACAGAAAAAGAAAGGAATAATACTAACTTGGCAATTTAGAGTAGCAACTATAACTCATTCAAAACATTAGTTTCAGAGGTATTTATACTAGTCCTTGTAATCAACATCATTCAAACAGATTGTATCCATAACAATACTACTATCTAGGTTACATAGAGATATTCTACCAATTATTAAATCATAAGACATTCATTTAGAGAAAGAGGTAGGTTGACATATCTGAACAGCTACGAACAACAAATGGAACAACCACATTCCTCCCAACCTTAAAACAGGGCAGCCAAACTACATGTCCTGTTCACCCCCTAGCTTGACAATGAATCCATGAGGGCTAACTCGAAAATCCTCCTCAGCCAATGCCTTTCAGCTTCAGTAATCTTTTCCCCTTTTTTCCTCACACTCAACAAGTAGTGCTTATAACAACAAGTAATCCATGAATTTTTTCTATCATACTAGGCAACGTCCTACCTCCTCACATATGCTATATATTAAAACCAAAAATGCCTAGATCTTTTTTCCCTCCTGGGAATTTTCGAAGCTTTCTAAATCCCTGCTTTTCAGGGGCTGGCAATGGCCAAATCTCTGATTTTCCACTTGTAACAATCAGCCCTGAGGTAGTTCCAGCGTGTTTCTGATTTTCCACTTGTAACAATCAGCCCTGAGGTAGTTCCGGCGTGTTCCCCATCATGGAGTCATGGCTAGTTGAAATATTTTGTTTCATACAAGTGTCAAAGTCAAGTAGTTAGTTGAGTCAGATCATATCTCTGCCCAACATTCATAACTACTAATTACAATTAACCAAATTTGAAATTCGAAATTTCCATAAATGAAAAAAAAATTCCAAATTCAAATTTGCCAAAAAAATAACAAAATTTTCCTAAAAAATTTCAAATTCAAAAATAATCTACTTTTGGAGATGTCACAACTCTCTTTTTATTTTCGTTTGTTTGTGGGAAAAAAAAAAAAGTTAGTAAGGTTTCTTTGAGGTTTAATCCCTTTAGGAAAATCTTGACTCATAATAATACACTAATGTATGTTTCTATTTCTTTCATAGTACCTACACTTAACTTGTTAAAACATACGTTTTATCTCTATTTTAATCATTTCTTGAAATTAATATGTTGTTGAGGAGGATGGAATTAAATTCTAATGATGGGTCTCTCTCTTTGGAATTGCGAGGGAACCCATCCGTTAATACCAAGCCGACTTCTCCCTTTGCGCTTCAAGTCTCCTACAAGAGTATTATTATCTCGACCAGTCATTAGCTGCTCCGAACCCACGAAAGAAATGCAGTTGTTTTCTTGTTTAAGCAAGGATCAAAAGGTCGCTGCGTATATAATTCAGCCATAATTCATTTTTTTAATGGGGACTTACTTGATATAAAAAGAATATACACAAGATAAGTTTTATTTGATGATCTTCTTAATTCTCATTCTTGAAATTTTATATTATGATTACACTATTTTTTTGAATGAAGATTTCCCTAATGTACTTCTTCGTCATGTCTTGTAGGTGGAATTTATTGGAATTTATTCATTGTGGATAAGAAAGGAAAGGTTTTAAAATGGGAAAGGTACTCACGTTCCACCTTAGTATCACGTTTTTCCTAATTCTTAATTCAGGAACCCTCGACTTGATTTGTATAAAGTACTCTATTTTCTTGACAAACCTTCAAAAGTGATAAATCTAATAAATATTCAAAACATTATTCTTTTATGAGTTTATCCCTTTATGTGTTATATTTTTAAACTCATTACAAGTCTCGAAGAATATATAAATATCTCCATGCTCTACAAAAGCTCGTTACCTTGATATGTTGCATTAGTACACATGATTTTTATGTGGTGCTTTCTTTTTAACTCATACATTTCTCTTGTGAGAAAACATATTGGATAACCTCGAAGATGAAATATAACACAATTAGAAAATAATTACTTTAGGGTTTGAAATGAATTTACTTGTGTATTATATTATACCTGTAGAGATCAAGGAAAGAGAATAAAAATATATATCTGATAAAAGTTTATACTTATAACCATAGATTAAATTACTATCAAGAAAGGAAATATATATATATATTAATCCAATCCTTGATTTATCTCTATAGGCTACTAGAATTTTCCCATTTGTCTATTATAGGTACTCATATAGATATTAATCTCATCCTTGTGTATTATATTATACCTGTAGAGATCAAGGAAAGAGAATTGAAATATATATCTGGTAAAAGTTCATACTTATAATTATAGATTAACTTACTACCAAGAAAGGAAGTTTATATATATATATAGATAGATATAGATATTAATCCCATCCTTGATTTATCTCTATAGCCTACTAGAATTTTCCCATTTGTCTATTATAGGTACTCATATTGACTCAACAAAAAACTTAATTTATACAATCCAAATGATATGTTCAATATATGTTTCAAGGCATAACTTTTCGAGAGTTTAACCTTAGTGGGTTTATATAGAGCATATTCATATTCACTTTTTCATAATTTAGAAATAAAATGTATCTTTCCATATTGTGAGATCCATGAATAGTACAAGTAAATAAATTAACTTATATACTATAGATAC
>CBVK0100131057.1:0-11132 GCA_900067695.1 Picea abies | reverse complement strand
CACTATGGTAGTTAGATATAATAAAGGGGTAGTTAGATATAATAAATGTAAGAGGACTTCTTAGAAGGTTCTACTTCTAGAAGATTCCTCCTCTAGAATGTTTTTAGGTGATGGTGGCACTATATAAAGGGGTTCAAGCAATGTAATGGGATATGAAGAGAAGTATTGTATTTGGAGCGGTAGCTCAATAGGAGGATGCCCCCTCAAAGAGGCAAGTGAATAGGAGAGGATCCCTTCCATAATAGGATCCATTGTAGGTGTTGCCCTACCTCAAGGGTTTGGTAATAATAAAGTGTGGTTTATTTTATATTGCTTTGTGGATCTATTGTGTATTCAATATTTCTGGTGATTATATTTATATATCTATTTAGGTTCTTAACATAAACCCAAAAAATTTATGGAAATTTTAACCTTTTCTCAGTCTGTCGTTGTAAAGGAGAACTCAACAAACAGATGTTGGGTTGTTTCTATAATCTTCTTGCATAAAATACAACAATTCAGGCCTATAAAACCTCTGAAGTGAAGAATTTACCATGAAATAATTTTGTTCTCAACCGCTAGCCAGATGAAGAGCTTAATTTTCAAAGGGCAGCCCCAGGACCACAAAGCCTTCCTCCATCCTCCAATATTGTGATTCCATTTCTTTTTTTTCTGCGGCCATATAAACATTCTTAACAGTTAATTGACTAGACATATCTTCGCCCATCCATTTTAAGGCATCTAGGCTTTCTTGCAATAGAACCCCAGTGTTTATAAGTGCACAACGAAAAATTTTCCATTCTGAGCAAAGATGCCCTTCTAGTTTCAGATCCTCACCTGTAAACCAATTTGAGCAAGCCATCTCCGCGCGGGGCTCACATTTGGCCTGATATAATTAGTAAACACCTCTCTGGTTTATAGCAGAGATCAACTCATCAGACAAGATGGTCGAATCCCACATACCCAAAATGCAATCTTTTTTGATCAGTATAGATTCACCCAACCTTGGACTCCATGCTAACCAGTTCAGGATGATGTGTAATGATTTAAGTAAATATTTCCAGGACTGTGAGCCTTTTTCCCCTAAAACATTAACAGTGTGGAACCACCTCGCCACATAAACAAATGGGAGATATTTATCTTTTAAAACACGATGTCATAAGACTTCCTAAATTAGATCCCTCTAGAGTGTATTCACCGCCATTTCTCTATTGAAGCAATACATGTTCCTCAAGACCTAACCCCAATAATGTTTTGGTCGAGCAATAAGTTGCTAGTTACATAGATGGTAACTCTTCTTCTTTCTACAGCTCGACCAGAGGAAACTATAGACAAGTTGACGAATCCTTTGGAGAATCGAAGATGGAAAATTTGTCAGAGCCAACCAGTAGACTGGATGACTTTCAAGGACGACCTTTATAAAAACTAAGAGACCCCCTATGGACAACCAACGATTACACCAGTGGTTGATCCTCTTTTCATATTTTTCTACAAGCCAATGCTAATCTTCAGTTTTGTACTTGTCAATCTTTAAAAAGTAACCGAGATACTTGAATCCATCGGAAAGATCAAGAATATTGTAAAGTAAGAAAGTTTTTAAAGAGTCCAGGACATTTTTCCGCACACCATACTGAAGGAATGTAGTTTTTTGAGCATTTATCTGAAGACCAGATGCACTACAAAACAAAATCAAAACCTTGTTGATCTCCTTCCATTCTACAATAGAATCTTTAGTCATTATAAGGATGTCATCTACAAATAGTAGATGGAGAATATTGATAAACCTTGAGACCTTGATGCGAGTCAGTAATCCATCAGCTTGAATTCTTTTTAAAGCTAGACTCAACCCTTCCATAATTAAAATAAAAAGAAAAGGCGATAGTGGCAACCCTATCTTATCCCCCTGCCACTATTAAAGAAATATGTAGGTTCACCATTGATTAAAATAACAAAAGTTGCATAAGTTATGCAACCCATAATTCACTTTGTCATCGGTAGCCCAAACCCACATTGGAGTAAGACCAACCTGAGAAAATCCCAGCTAATGCAATCATAAGATTTCTTTAATTCAATATTAAGGATTAAGGCTTGAATCTTTTTTTCTTTGATGTTGTGAAGACACTCTTGAGCAGTTCCAATTGCATCAATGATTTGTCTTCCTTTCAAGAAGCCGAATGATTCCTCTAATAAGGTGCACGACAGAATCAATCTAATTCTCTTAGCAATAATTTTTGAAATGATCTTGTAGTAGAGATTGCATAAGGCAATCGACAGAAAATATCCAAATGTGGTAGGACCATTAACCTTCGGAACAAGAGCAATGAAGGTCAAATTCAATGTCCTATTCACCTCACTAGTAAGACACAATTATTCAACAGCTTCCAACAAATCCTTTGCAACCAAGTTGTAATAATGTAAGAAAAATTCAACAGTCCACCCGTTGGGGCTTGAGCTTTTATCTTTTTTGAATCCTTTTAGAACATCTAAAACTTCCTCCTTGGTAATAGGTTTTTCAAGAATTAAGACATCCTCATCCGAAACCAATCTAGGATACAATCTCACGGAAGCAACCTGCTCCACAATCGTGTTCTGATTCGATTCTTGATAGAAAGATCCGAAGAAAACCTTCACTTCAGTCTTAATAGCCTCCTGTCCATGATGTATCTGGTCCTGCTCATCTTTAATTTCCCACAATTTTTTTTTATTGCGTCTATAACTAGCAAAGTTATGAAAATACTTAGTATTTTTATCCCCACACTGGATCCACGTAGCCCTTCTCTTCAGGCGCCATCGTTCCTCCTCTGCCAACAACAATTTGTTTCGTTCAATTTCAAGAAGTTTCAATTGGGAGCCTAGTTCAATATTATAGCCATTATCCAAATTTTTCTTTGTGAGTAGGGCAATCTCATCTTCTAAAAATTCATAGGATATGATTTCTTTTTGTTTCTTATCTGCTAACCAAATCTTTACCTGGTGTTTTAATTTGATTAACTTCATAGCAAGTTTTCTTTGAGCTCTAGCCTCTCCAAAATCCTAATGCATGCACCACACAGACCTGAATAAATCACCAAAAGAATCATCCATGCATGTTGGATTGAATTTAAAAGGAAAAGCAACGGTATTGATTCCATGATCCAATTGGAAAATCATTGGTGCATGATCCGATATGAATGGGAGTTTCGCCCACGATCTGTACCTAGCTAAGTCATCAAGTAGAGCTTATGATGCATATACTCTGTCCAATCTCTTTTTTACCCCTTGTCCCCCACTTCTACCATTATGCCATGTTGGCACTAACTCCGCGGGTTGAATATCCAAAAAATGATTGTTTGCAAAGAGATCCTTGAAAAAAAACGTCAATGGGTCGATTAAAGCCCCAACTCCCCACACTTCATCTAAGCTAGTTGAGAAATTCAAATCCCCTGCAAGAATAAGGGCATCCCGAAATAATAAACCCTTAGCTTCCACCTGTTCCCAGAATTGTCTGTGCCCAGTGCACAGTCCATACACATTTATAAAGCAAATCCTAATTTTATCAGGAATGTGTAAACCTGTCAACAATATTCCACCAACACTTAGAAAAGATTTCAACTCAAAAACAATAGGATTCCATGCCACCATAAGTCCACCCAACATCCCCATTGAACTAACCGCACTAACCATCCATGAAGGACAAAGAGAATACATAAACTTTCTATCCTTTTCCTCATCCATTAAGGTCTCTTGGAAGAAAATGATATATGACTTGGTAGTAACTAGAAGTCTGCGTAAAGAAGGCAATTTAAGGGGGGATCCTACCCCTATAATTTAGGGAGAGGAGGATCATGATTTAGCCCTTGCAAGGTCTTTCATGCCTCTAAGCACCCCTAGGTCAGAAGTGGAAACTGAAATTTGTTGAAAAGTTGAAGAATTTTTCCCTATTTTCTTACGAGCACTCTGAGTCTTGATAGGGGAAATCTTCATTCCCAACCCCCGTGACCAAGCTAAAGCTTTCCCTTGATGAATCCCCATACCAGTCAAGAGTCGACCAATTTCACTAGCCGAGTTCCCCTGCTGGGCTTCCAGTCCCCAAAATGTAGGAAGGGTAGTGGGACTATCTGAGTCTCTAAAAGTCAGAATCAAGGTATCTGCAATAGCATCCAGGCTCAGAGCCAATCCATAACTAGTCTAAGAAGTCATAACATTGTCTAATGGAGGCTGAGACGAGGTCACAACCGGTAAGGAAGATGCAGGATCAACAATAGGTAAGATAAGGGGATTCTTGTCAGAGTCAGAAGTGGATCCCCCAATATTAGTAACCTCCCTTGTTTTATTGTCAACCTCATTATTTGACATAGGAGTCAAAGGAATAGAATTATCCAAGAACTCTCGTTCCCATGCCGATAATTTAAAAAATAAAGTGGGGCAGTAAGACCTCAACTTACCAATAAAATATCCCGATAAATCACCAGTTGAATCAGCAGCACACTCAGTAGAAAAATCACCTGTCTTGTCATGATCCTCTTCACTCATATACAGGTCATTTGGATGATCTTCCAAGATGTCTTCCGACCCCCCATCTCGAATCCAGTTAGAACATTCTTTATGGAGATTCCATGTCCATCTACAGTTATAGCATCGAAAGGGTAAACCCTGGTAATCCAGTCATTGTACCATGACCTGACCACGCCACTCCAGGTCCAGCAAATACATTAGACCAGCATGGATTTCTAGCTCAACCAAGACCCTCACCATTCGTTTATCCTATGAAAGTAGCCCACTTTCACCAACCTTTAAAAAATGATCGAGAATGTTCCCAATGGCCATCAAAGCATTTTTGTTCCATAGGTTAAGAGGTAGTCCTGGGAGCAAAACCCAAACATGGCGATGGCTAAAATATTATGTGGTTGGATCAAAATCCGTTCTCCACCTCTTCAACATAATACTACCGCCCTCGAAATCCCAAAAGCGAGTCAAAATATGCTCTGCATCTTCCGGATTTTTGAAGACCAAACCAAACCACCCGAAAGGAAGAGTTAAAAACTCTGGCACATGCCAATGATAGGTAGACAGTGTAGATGCATCCACTCCGCGAAAGTGGTTTTTCTTCTAGACTTGTAGGTGAACCGCCCAACCAACGCGCAGAGGGATAGTTGGCAAGTTTCCTCCAAACAGACGTCCATCCCTATAACAAGGTTTCATCTTGACTTCTTAGCCTTCCAGGGCCTGGATACTTTTTTATGTCATGTATCCTTCACATGCAAAGACTCTCATAGAGTGCCTACTGGTTTAGTACCCAACGTAACAAAACCAGACTGTTCACCTGACCCCGACTTATCACCAACGATTTCAGTACATTTACCAGAGCCCCTTTGTGTCAACCCCAACCTCAAACCATTCACAGATTGAATCAGAAGAAATACCTTACTAGCTTCAGTAACACTTGTTGTCATCACCTTTGAAAGACCAAGGGGAGAAGAATGTTGTTCATTAACTTCATGTAATAAAGGAGCATTGATGTTACCCCCACCACCTTTTTTCATGCACAGTTCATCAACTGTGTTGAAAAGACCTACCCGCTCCCACTCTACCTCGTATGTTGCACCCATGAGGGAACTAACCTCATGTGACATGCCCCTGAACTAGCCACCCAATCAACAATTGCTACCAGCACAGAAACTAGTCATATCTTTGCAGTGGGGCAAGCCCCGGGAATGTAGCCTTAATAAATGGATTTTAAGACATAATAAATGGTAGATGGATCCCAGGCCATCCCCAGTTCCTAAACTTTGAGTGTAGTGACATTTGGGCATGTGATAGACCTCGATCGCACTGTTAAGTCCCACCAACCTCCATTCTCACAGACTAAAGAATAAACCCTACCACCCATGTCACCCTAATCACCGAAAACCTCAAAACATAGCAAAGCATGACCTCCCACTCACAGATCTGCCAGAGTTGTCATATCTCCAAAACTGACTACATATAACCTCCATCTAGCTAGGAAAACTAGTTACTAAAGATAGAAATCCGCCATGAAAGCTACTAACAAGTATTCAAACCTATACTAAAAATGAGTCCCGCCTTTTCTCCAACACCATCGATTACCTTGAAAGGACATGTGCATCTAACCTAACCAAACTTCTCCTACTAGACTAGAATATAACTTACGACTTGTGCTTGATATAACTTAAATGATGCATAAGTTGTGCAACCTTAGGGAAGGAAGAAAGATGAAAATACATGTACACCTTTCGTTACATTAGAAATAATCTTAGAATTAGCATTAGAATATTAAGTAGTTCTTTACGTAATGAAATTTGCTTGTTTCTTTTTGCGTAGGTGAAGTATTATTTAATTTACATGTTTATATTATTGATGAAATTAGTTGCGTTATGTTAAATTTACTCTATGATTATCAAAAAAAAAAAATTACTTTTGTTGTATTCGCTTACTCATTAATGATCAATAAACTGAAGGATTTTTGGAATAATGTGAATAAGAAAGTTATAACACTATTGGTGGAATTGAATCATCATGATTGCCAAAGGAAATTGGCATTGAAAGGGGGAAATGGAATTACACCTAGTTTTGGATGATTTAAAAGTTCATTTTAAGTCTCTCATCTACCAAGACATCAGTGATGTTTGAAAGGAGTGTGAGAAAAAACCAGAAAATTAGGTTTGGAGAAAGTAGTAGTGAGGGACTCACATACCCTCATAAGTTATTGGATTACATGAAATAAACATTGAGGTATATAAAAATTCTGCGTCAAACACTGAAGTGAAGCATATAGTATTAGTGATGGGAGGAGGGGTTACAAATGCAATAAGAAATGAATCTGTGAAGGAATTGGCTTCTCAAAATTAGGAGACTCCTCATATCTCAAGTGAACCTTCAACCAACACTAGGAACATTACTATAGAGAAATATATATGAAAAGTCAGTTCTGCGAAAGTTTCTCTACATCTTTTATGGAAAATAAAAAGAATGCATTGAATAATTTTAAGAAAAATTGAACAAGGGTATAGATGTTGGATATCTCAGAGAGCCTTCAAAATGTTACCCCTAAATTCAAGGTCCATAACTCATTTAAGGATCCCAAAGTGTCCCTATCTGATCCTTTGGTTTTTGTGGCCAAATCCCATGTGTTAAGTTCGGAGAGTGAGGGGGAAGGATTCTAACAATGGAAAAAATAGGTTAAAATATTACATTAGAACAAGGAAAGAAACCAATATGGAGGAGGGAGGGGGTGTAGAAGTTTTGGCCAATGACATTGATCAGACCCCCATAGTGGGAAGAGAATATACACTACCAATTGCAAAGAGTCATGCAATTAAAGAGGTGAATGAAGGTAAACAATCGATGATTAAAGGGTCCCTTATAGCTAGAATGTCCTCAAACAATGTTATGAAATGTTAATCCTTTCCTTGAATGCAAGAGGGATAGGGGGTGCCCACAAGAATTTATCCCTAAAGATTATGTTTAGTAAATACAAGCCAAACATAATTATGATCCAATAATATGTGTGAATGAAGGAAAGTTATAGAAATCGTGTCTTCTTGTTTAAAAGATTGGCCTTTTGTCCTTAGGTGTAGAAGGTTGCTCAGGTGATTTAATCGCAAGTTAGAAGGCTAGTATAGAGACCTTGTCCACTTCCATTTTGAATGGAGGTATATAGTTTTTATGTAGAGATAAAGAATTGGGGAATTTCTCCAATATCATCAATGTATATGGTTTGTATGGGGTTAGGAATCTCTTTTTGGATGGCCTAAAAACTCAAGATAATCTCGACGCAAATAATGTTATTATTGAAGGGATATCAACCTGACTATGAAGGTAGGAAGTCTATGAGAATATGTGACGCAAGACCCTTTAGCATATTTCTTCATTAATTTGTTTGAAAATATTAGGTTGATTGATGTAGATCCTATTTAGTAGGTTCTTACATGGAGAAACTCAAGGATTGGCAGGGAGGGTATATCCACAGGGATGGATAGATTCCTAGTAGAAAAAATAATTGTTGAATAAGTTCATAGGATGAAATCATGGGTAGGGAACTGTTGAAAAAGTTCACCAAATTAGCTCATTGTTTGAGAACAATGAGAGTGGTGTCTTCTTAGAAGAAGAAACTCGGAGACTGGAGGCACTTGAAGGATTAAAAAAAGGTCTTCTAAAGAAAGAGGGAATATAATGGAGGTTAAAAAGTCGAGCAATCTAGCACGAGGCAATCAAAACACTACATTTTTCCAAAAGTATGCAAAGCATAGAAAAAACATAAGCTTATTATATGTTGATATCATTGGGATGAATATATTATTGATATGGCTAAATCCTTTTCTGTCAATTCTTGTGTCATGTCTCATTGCATAGTTTAACATGGTATCAAAGAACAACATTGCAAATTCATCATGAACAACATTTCTTTGAATCAAGAGTTGGTTGATTCATTGAATCTTTGAAGCATAATGGTGAGTCATTAAATTGTACAATAATCCCTATTGTCAAAAAGCACAACCTGAAATTAAATAAGTCATTTTCTTCAAAGTTCAATCATTGTAAAAATAACATTAGGCTGCATTTTTTATAGTACCCAACACCCTAAGATTGTTAGCAACAAGCAAGAAAACATGAAAGAAAAATAAGTACAAATGAGCATGACACAAACACATAAAACAGAGTGTGACAATTGCAAATCTAAAATGGGTAAACAGGGAAAGCATTTGCAAATTGCCAATCAAGAAATTAAAGAACTACAAGACTTTTTTTTACATGATTTGGATAATTTAGTTGTTGATCTTCACAAGAAAATTGATTGGAAGGATAAACTAATTGAATCACTTTGTTGAAACAGAACTTAAATTTTTATTTTAAGAACAAAATTTTTGATATCCTGGAGTCTTTGCACTATTTAAAATCAGCGATAGAACGGGACATAACTATCCAAGAACAAAGGGAAGAAAGACAGAGACAATTGAGAAACTGAATCTGATCTAGCCTTCTTTGTTCCTCGATCTAAAAGAAAACAATATTATTTTTTTGGATGCCTAGACGGTGTGTTTTATAGCCTTAAAACACAAACTCTTGAACAACACACTTCAACTAAAATTAATTGAAAAGGAATAGGAAATGCTAACAATGCAAATTGAGAACATGGTTGATACAACTTGTGACACAAATGACCTAATACAAATGGTTGATGTTACTTGTGATACACATGACCTAATGATTGATACATATGCAACAAAAGATATAGTGGATGATTCTTTAACTGGTTATGAGATGGAACCATTAATCGATAGTGGACTAATGAAAGAATGCTTTGTTGAGTCACAAGCAGAAGCACAGAGTGATACCAAAAAAAGAGTAAGTAAATGTGAACTTGATTTTACTTTTGAAGTTACAAAAGATAACATGCACGGAGAAAATAAACAATTGCAGAGTCATCTTTCCAAAATCATTCTTAGACCTTGGGAAGAACTGAAATTTAAAAGGAATCGACATGGTTTAGAATATGAAAAGGACTTCATCTTTTGCATTCCATACTACTCCAAACTAGTTCAATTTGTGAGCGTCGGATTTCATGTTGAAATTTTGAAGGTGCAAGATTCAAATGTTCAAAAAGTTGATGTAGAGGTTAATGAGGTTGATGATATAGTGGATGATAAAAATATCGAAGAAACTCTTGAGTGCCATCATTTTCATTGAGTTGTCCATATGGAGAGAAATTGATTTAATCTCCATCCTTGTCTTCATTGTGGGAAGACAAATCATGCTTCGGAAAAAAGTCGAAATAAGAAGAAGGATAAAAGGAAAATAGTTCATTGTGGTTGGATCAAGGCTTGTCAATGGCATTTAAAATCCAAGATTTTGCATAAGTATTACCTATTGGAAATATTTATGTTTTCAACTCACTAGTTCAATGGTAGTTAACTGGAGCTAGTTCTATTTTAGACTTTCTATTTTAGACCATCACTATTATTCATGCATTCCTAAGAAAATCTCATTGTTTGTTCTCTTTTCTTAATTATGGAATGTTATTTCTTATATGAGTGTATATCACTCATTCATTGTATTCATATTGATTAGCTCATTGGATTAGTGTGAATAGATTTTTTTATTCTTCCATATTGAATCTCTCGTCCTTTTCTTGATAAATTGTGTTTTAGCTAGGTATCATGTGCATGTTTCCATGAAACATTGACATGGTATCAAAGTTGAGCTAATTGGAGAAAACCAAACAAGCTAGAGAATATGGAAATCAGAGTTTCGGCAAGCGTAATCTTCATATCGGACAGTGTCACACTCTCTCCCTATCGAAAAGTGCGACAGTAGGAAGTGTCGCACCCTCTCCATGTCGAAAGGTGCGACAGTTGCAAGCACGCTTGTGAAATTAATTTATTTTTTTTATCTATGTTGTAGTGTCACACTTTATGAACTACCAGAGTGCAACACTAAGGCCAGTGTCGCACTGTATCCTTAAGTAGGGTGCGACACCCTTTAAAAATTGTTTTTTTCTACAGTAATTTCTCATTTTTTCACTTGCAAATTGAGAGTAATTTTTTAGGGTTTTCAAAACCAGTAAGAGGGATGGATACAACACCAATTCTTCAGTCAAATTTGGTGATAATCCTCACACCGTACAATTATTTTGAATGGAATACGAAGGAAAAATTCCAACTCAAGAGGAAAGGATTGTACAATTTGACGATGGCGACAGAAATGGAACCTACATCGACGATTTAGAAGACCATATGGGAGAACCGTAAGGATGAGGCGACAAAACGTCTTCTTGAATTAATTTCAACTGATTTATGGTTTCATGTTTCCACATGCAAGACTCCAAACGAGATCTGGACCACCTTGGAAGGTGACTTTGGAAAGCAAGATGAGATGAGAGGTCTTATGCTTGAGGTAGAGTTGAATACCTTGAATCCTAAAAGTTTTGATAATATACAGGATTTCTTTACCAAGTTTAAATCTTTGATATTGAGCTTGGAATCTTGTGGTATTGATAAAACATAGTTACCAACTTAACAAGAACTCTCCAGAGTTCTCATGTTTTTGTGGGTCCAATTTTTTACCTCGTTTTTAAAAATGGTGCTACCGGTAGCACCCCCTCTTTGTTTTTAGGTGATTTTTGATATTTTAAATTTTTTGATCCACAATGTTTC
>CBVK0100131055.1:0-11909 GCA_900067695.1 Picea abies | reverse complement strand
TCATGTGAGATTAAAGTAAAGTTTGATGAAAATGTTAGTCTCTTGTTGTTGAAGTTAATGAAGGTTTGTAGGTATGTGATCACATACACCGGGTCTATTACAAAGTTACAGGTATGTTTATATTTATATTTTTATGGTTACATTTTCTCATGACACAATACATGATTGAGGCCACATAACAGTGAGTTTTGGCACATGGTTTTATGTAAGGTTTTATGGTATTTGGCTTATGGACTTGTGATGTATTGCTAGAGGAATCTTGTCGGTTGTATTGATATATCTTTTGGTATATGGTTGAGGTACATGTTTATTTTATGGATGAGATACTTATTTGATGAGTTGGCATATACATGAGGTGTATTATATGGTGATTTTGGTACATCATGATGAGGTATAACTTGGCTTGTTATTGATACATGATTTGTACATGCTTGGTGATATTATGAATCTAAATATTAGTGATGAAGGGTAAAATAATGGCAAAATGTGTGGTCAAAAAGGTGCAATGTGTGGACCTAACAGTCAGAGAACTAGGGAGTTGGAGCTTCCTTCAGGTTGGAGAATAAGAATTAGGGGGTTGGTGCCTCTTTCTGGTTGGAGCTAGAGAATTGGGTGGTTGTAGCCACCTTCCAATTGGAGCTGGAGAAGATAGGGGGTTGGATCCCCCTTCTAGTTGGAGCCAGAGAATTGAAAGTTGGTGCTTCCTTGAATGTAATTCTTAAGAACATACAAGAAAATCATTTTGTGGTTTTCTCCTACATTGGGTTTCCACGTAAAATACTGGTGTATTTTGCATCTGTCTCTTATACACATCTCTGAGCGGGCTGGCAAGGGTTGGAGCCAGAGAATTGAAAGTTGGTGCTTCCTTGAATGTAATTCTTAAGAACATACAAGAAAATCATTTTGTGGTTTTCTCCTACATTGGGTTTCCACGTAAAATACTGGTGTATTTTGCATTATGTGGATGTGTCTATTATTGTTTATTATTCACTAATGGATGGTAATGTTATATGATGAAATAACATATTACTGATGAACTGGTGAACATTGTTGAATAAGTTAAGGGAATATAATTTGTAGTTAAAAGGAATAATAAGTGGTATAAATTTCTCATTACTAATTCAACCCCCCCCCCCTCTTGGAAAATAATTACCTAGGTGACTGTTTAATATCTCCAACAACCCCTTTAAACACTACTAGGGTGTACATGATGAATGGGCCCTGAAAACCAAGGCCATGTTAGGTATCCATTGTACAATGCATCTAAGAGTGAAAAAATTGAAAAAATGGAGGACATATGGAAACAATCATGGGAAAAATTCCCCCTTAAAGTACAATGCATAACAAAATTTGAAAAAGGAATAGAAGTAGTTGCTAAGAAATTCTATTGTTCACTCTAAGGAGACCTTGCAAATGTGAAAGCTTATGCTTAATGGATATTTTTTTGAAGAGCTGGGTGTTAATATAGATATGATGAAGTAGATGCACTAGTGATATGTCTACATATATACACTTTATCCCATACCATGTGAAGTTTGGATAAAACATTGTAAATTGCACAACCATTTCTGGAAAAATGATGAAAATTTATTGATTTTAAAATTCTCATAAATTCACTTCTCAAACTTCGTTTCAGATGGATTTTGGTTTGAAATTCAAATATATTTTTTATAGGAATTCAAATATCCATAATTTTTCTGAAAAATCTTCTCATAAAGTGTCAGAAGTGAATATGAAGTGCACAACCCCATTTTTGGCTCTAGAGATGCATTCATGGTGCATGTGTGTGGCTCTTGAGATGTATGCATGGTAGTATATACATGTGGATCCTTGGATGCATGCATGGAAAATAAAACATTTTCTACATCCGGCTTGTAATATGATTGCATGGCACATGAAAACGTGTCTACATGTGTATCTTGAGATGCATGCATGGAACATGCAAAAATGTTTGTATATGACTCCTAATATGCATGCATGATATATTCTACATGTGATTCAAAAAACAAATCTCAAATGGAGTAGACATCATTTCCAATGAATGGAAAAAAAATATGTCTAGCTACTTTTGTAGAAGGATATTTAGACTTAGAGGTTTGATCATTCGGTGCCTTTTATAGTGGTTGTATCTTTTCAATCTCTTGCATGTAATATTCACAATATTCATTATTCTTGAATAGAACCTCCAATCTAGTCCATAGTTCATCCAAAGTTGAGGGTGATTCCTCCTCTACATAATATCATATTTCAAAAGAAATAGATATGCAGATAAATCCAAGAGCCATGTATTATTTGTTGATTAAATCATTTTTCTCATTGAAATAATTAGGTTATACTTATATTACCATAGTTATTTGGTACAAGCCTCTTACCATAGTTGATGTAGAATTTTTGTCTTCCACTCAAAATAGTTAAGAGGCATGAGAAGTATTTATGGTAAGTAATCATTATTTTTTAATTGCATATTCCTGCTGTACTTGCAAATAAAAATGATTATGAACTTTCTCCTAGAAATCAAGGCTATGATACCATGTGAAGTTTTCACATCAAAATTACATAGTATAAAAGTCACACAAACTTGCGAGAGAGAGAAGAGAGGAGACAAAAAGAATTAATTTTATTAATTTTATTCCACACTCAAAGAGTGAATAATTTACAATAGATATAGGATAAATTAGTAAATAATGTTCCATAGTAGTGATCTAGAGAGATCTAGACACTCACTGACATAAACATAAGTAATCTTCCACCTAGTCTTAGTTAATTGGTCCATGTAATGATCAGTTAACTCAGTCACATGTGTGGAAGTAAGAGAAACAAATGAAATCAAAAGATATTCTCCCTCTTGGCCACATTCATGAGATATGAACACTCCTAGTGACAAAATTGACATTAAAATGAAACTATGGGTAATATAATTGAGGTTTCAATACATGAGTGACCTCCACTAGTCTAATTGAAGTGTAACCGACTCTGAACAGAAGAGGTAAGGAACCTTATTTTGTAGGAGATTCCCTAATTTGTAGGGGAATATTATAAGGAGATAATATTCTCATCTGTGGAATCACCCTCAACATTGGACTACCCTAAATTATTTTCAAAATCATCCATCAAAAGTGTCACGATTTCCTTTGTATCAAGTCGACACTCAAAAACTTTAGGTTCAAAGTTCTCGATTCTTAATTTATTAGGCTAGGGTTTAACAAATTCTTTCTGTTGGACTCAAATATGCCATGTTTGTACCTCTCACTCATGTAAAAATTATGCATGTTGTAAGGAAGGAGAAGTTGGTGTGGTGACTTTGATACTATGTTTCTCGATCCTATTCTTGGCCATGCTCTGAGTAAATCTTCAAGATGTAGATGATGTGTTCAATGCTAGCCACCCGCATTTTTTATGTGATTATGTTTCTCCTTTATTGTGTATGTTTATAGTGAATCCCTCAGCTCCATGTAATCCAAGGTCTTCACTGTTTTGATTGTTCTCATTATTATTATGGATCATGATAACCTCTCGAGTCATTTCAACCAACTTTGTTCCTTCTTTAATGAATTTATTTAAAAAAAATGCATACCAACTATCATATCTCTTATGAAATTTGTCCACTATCAGTATCCAGATGAGACCATGATGATATAAGTTGTTGCTAACATTTTTAGGGTTTCATTGGATACATTTAGAAACCTTTTCCAATCTCTTTCATAATTAAATGAAAAATTGATATCATTGGATGATTCAAAGTGAAAACGTAGATGCATTTGGTGTAGAAAAAAAATTGCAGACCATCCCTCACACATTATGAATTTATAGAGAATGAACTATAAGTATCTCCCCTTCTCCTTGAGCCATGACCTTAGGACTCCTTGATTCCAATATAGAGCCTACTCGGTCTAGAAAAACAAACCATAGCCACACCCCCTATTCCATCTATTTTTTTTTAAACCATCGTTCTCCAATTTGGGGGAAAACCATGGATTATGGAACTATTTCTTTGAAGAATTTCATGACCAGGTCCTTAATTCACATGATTTGGCCATCAAAACTTATTTCAAAGGCCTATTTAACAGATTCATTATGCCCCTTAAATATTTGGAGAAATGATAGCCATTTTGCATTTTCAAGCATGGATTTTCTTCCATTGTATTACGAGTACCCCTCTAGACTAGCCAATTATGATAATTTGTTGCTTCCTAATTGTATTGCAGGCAATGGCATGAACAACTCCATTAGGCACTCTATTTTAAAAAATATTCATGCTAGTAATGGGTGAGGATAAAAATAATTTAGGAGGGATTAGTTATGGGATGTGGTCTATAAGCACACCAAATTAGAAGATGGACTTAGAATATTACAATATATGGATATGGAAGACAAACTAGAAGCTCATTTAAAATCATGTTAGCGATTTTAAATGAGCATGATCTATCTATTATGAGGACAAGAAGATTATTATTGGATGTGCATGCACATGATTTTTATGGAAATGGAGGGTTTGTTTGTAATGATGTGGGAGAATGGCGAAAGGAGAGTCTACTAGTTGGAATTGTATGGGAAAGAAATTATTATGAGGATAGGGTAAAAGTTACATGGGTTATAATCAAGAGCTCGTAAGGGATTTTCCATATGAATTAGCATGTTTTAGATAACTTAGGAAAAATTAAAAATCGACCCCTTACCTCAATTTACCTTCATATATATTTATGCAACCAAACACTTGATTGGAACTATGTTTGTAAGGAAGAGTTTGAGCTGTTGCAAAAGGATTTTGGTGTTGACTATTGCAAGTATATGATGAGAATATATGAACCTTTGAGACCAATCTTGAAACAAGGAATTCAATTATTGCTTCGAGTGCATAATGATATGGACGTCAAATATAGGAGTATCAGAGTTGGTTGGGAAACCTTGACCTTTCATTATGAAGCATGATGTTCTTATTCAAACTAAAAAATAGAATTAAAATCAAATGCATGGTACTACATGACTTCTAGTAACTGACATAGGGATCCTATGACAACCAAGAATAGTGTTCACATGATTTCTTAGCTATTACAAGAATGTTTGTAGCTTCATGAAAATTATTGGAACATGGTTGATTATGATGAAATGGAGAAATATGGATCTGGTTTTCTACAATATTATTCTATTTAAATGCTTGGTTTCTCTTAGATATAAGGAGAGCATCGAACCTTGAATATGATCATAAAATGCCATATTAAAAACATAGCTCTATGTATTCTATTATGAACCTATGATCATGCACTAATATGATTAGAGAAGTAAATTACGCAAACAACCAATAGACCCATACTATATTTTTTTATTCATGCTACACAACAATGAGGTAATTACTGTAAAGACTATCACTTTGTGCAATATTAAATGGTAAACAATCTTGATGAAAAAATGATGCTACTACTGAAGATATTAATGGTGAAGATATTGATGTTGAAAATGTTGAAAAGAAGAATAAATGGAGCATAAATCTAAATTTGGAACAAGGATGGATTGTAGTTAAGGCTACTATCCCAATCTGAACCATAGGTTATAGATCATGCTATTGTTTTAAAATTGAATGGCAATATTTTGTTGGAATAGGCTTCTATAACAATTTTTGGAGCCAATGATTGTTGCAATATATTGTTGATACCATAAAAGAAAATATTCTTCAACCACTACCTAAAATTGAGGTACGATTCTCATCATGTTAATAAATGTCTTGATGTCGAACATGAAGAGAAATTTTTGGATTACCCACCATTAAGGTATGTCCTTAACCAAAATGAAGCAATTCACATTTGATGATAATGAGTGATAATGTACCTTAGTCTTGATGGGTAAAAATATATGTGTTGATTTCAAGTCACCTGCAAGATTCTTCAATCAAGAGGAATTGATGAATCCTCATGATTTTAAACTAGGAGATATACCATTGATGCATGCAAATTCCAAGGAACTATGAAATCTCTAACCTCGAATGTAGATAATGTGTTGATGTTGATGGGACAATGTTTTCTATAATAAGGGCCTTAATGAATCTCCCATCATCTAATGTGAGAACAAATATAATGATTTGAAGAATACAAGATAGAATCAACAACCAAATACATAATTTTATTGAGAACTTTTCCATCCAGTAACATGGTTTTCAAGAAAAGCTCATGTCTAATTGTGCAAAAGTGATGGTTTTTGTAGTTACACTTATTTTTCTCTTTACTATTTTATTCATTTATTTACACTATCCTACTTTACTTGAAAAATATTTTTTTTCAAGGGTAGGAGTATTTCCAATGCAACAGGATATCTGTTAAACTCAAATCCAAATTTCAAAACTACACCTTGATGAGTACCAAGATATGAGAGGCCAATTTATTTAGTGGATATGATGCCAAGAGGTGTTGGAGATTGGAGGAATGTCCTGGCCTAATGAAAATTTGGAACCAATACTCAATGTATTCTTTGTCTCTTTGGTTCTCCTTGATGGTCATGCCATGAAGTTCTTTAGAAAATTGGTCATCACACTCCGGAATGTACAAGGGATTTGGTGATAGGTATGAAAAAAATTCTTCAATATATGGCTCTAATATCTTCTCTTCATCTGATGCATACCATTTTTCTCTTATCTCCTCCAAATGTTGATAAGGATAACTAGAAGAAACTTCTAAGTCCTCCTCTCATAATGTACCCAAACTCCAGTTGAGGAGCATTACAGGAGGAAAATATATTAAATCATAATATTTTCTACTTAATAATTTTGTATATATTACCAACTACACATCCCACACATATTTAATCATTTCAGTGATTCCACAATTCTAAATGCATATACAACATATATTAAAAACGTGAATGAAAATTTTCAAGCAAACAATAAACACACATCATTCACATAAATGATTCATACAACAAAATATTATCATAAAAACAATAGAGGATTTATCTATTAATAGTTAACCAACTCAATGCATACAAAGAATGAACCTCCCATCCATAGAAATTGATGTTCATTTCTTTCAACAACATGCCACCCCCGAGCTAAGGCTCTGAGTCCACAAGGAGATTTTTCCATGTTCGTTGTCCATTCTCCACACACAGAACAACCTTAAAACCCAGGTTCCACTATGTTCCTCACAACCGGAACAAACCAAGTAATGGGATCCCCTTTCACCACACACAGTCCCTCAAGACTTCCCACTTCCCTCCAAGGATCTAGTTCATCTGGTTGGATAGAAAATCCTCCTAGATACTCCAAGAGTGCTTACAATAGCCTTCATAAGGCTCTTGAACATTTTCCTTAGCCAAAAAATGCTTTACCAGATTACAAACCGATTTACATGCAGACATGCCTCTTTCTTAGCATACAACATAGCAAAAAAATGGATTCCTTCATGCACAACATGGTTTTTGATATTCCCAACACTCATATCCTCTCTTGCTGCCCAAAATATACCAGTAAAAACTCACTCAAATGCAAAAATGTGACTGTCTAAAATCTTCCTCCTTGACCATATGAATTTTCCTCTCTTTTCTTTCTTGCTTGAATTGAATTAAGATCTTCCCCAACTTGACTGTACTCATTCCCATTCTCTCCAATAACTACGGGATGTGATTCCCCACACCCAACCTCTTACATGATGGTGCAAGACCCCTACCTCAACAAGTTATGCTTGACCTCTCGTTCTAAGGATCATTCTTAATCACCCCTTGGGCCGAAATGGCTCTTTGATTCCCAAATGGAATATTCGACACTAATATCCATAGGTCCTTATTTTGAGTTACACCTATGAAAGTAAGCACCAGGTGTGAACTCCACTCCATGTGACCACCCAATGTGAACACAATATTTTCCCAAAAAGGTGGATCGAGTTTCACGACTTTGTGATTCCTATTGTGAGTCTCCCCGACTCCTTCAATCCTTGAAACCTAAAAAGGGATAATGGGTCTCTAGCTCCTCCCTTAATTTTTCCCTGATGTGATCCTCTTCCACAACCAAGGGTCCAACCTTCTTTCTCATCAGGATTTAGCGTACCGGGGATGTGCGATACAACACTTTCCCTACTTCCTGAAGTCCAAACTCATAATTTCTTTGATGCGGATTGATGGTCCAGATCCTTCTACGATCCAACAACCCAAATCCTGTCAGGATTTCATGAATTGGTATTTCACGACTCTTGACTCCTTGTCACAACTTTCTCCACAAACCCTAAATTCTGAAATGTCGAAATTCAAACACGAGATCAACCACCCTCGTCGGTCCAGATATAACGGCCACTATTCCTCTTGATCTTGTGAGTGTTGATAGAAACTTAGTCTTAACTCCACTAATCCACTGGATCCAATGGTCCACGATGAATCGGTGGTTTTCCCTCTGATAATTTCTATCATTTGTTCAATCTCTTAATGACTTCGTCCAAAGAACTCAATGTCCCTTCCTTCTAAACTTAACTTTGGTGAGGTGATTCTAGACCTCATCCTTTATTCAAAATATTCTAAGACTCTATCCCTCCTGAAATTGGTTCTGATTGAAAACTCAAGGATCCCACGGGATTCTAAGCACACTCCTTGCAACATTCACAAATAATCACTGATTATTTGATATCTCCCTTTTTTGTGCACTCCTTGCAACTGAAATCCTTCAACCACTCATTGAGTTGGAAAATTCTAATATTTCAACCATCTTACGCACTCCTTTCATGGCTTTGTGTTATACTCACAATTTTGCTAGTATAAGAACAACGATATCACTCTTGAGATTTTCTGAGATAAAACTCATAACTTGTCAACGCAATCCTTGTGGACCTTCACTACACTCCTTGTAGGAATTATCAGGATGAGAAACAATTGAAACTCATACTCTTCTTCTCACAGACTTCATACATTCAAAATGAAATCATACATACACACAAAACATTGAAACAAATGCATAACAAAGCATATAAGCAACCTGCAAACATACCATTCAATCGATGTAAACATAATTCATAAACACGATGAATTTGGATCAAAGATTTCTTATATTAATCCATGTGCATATGTACATGGGTTCAATAATAACTGCTATCTTCTTATACAATCTTCTAAAACCTATATTCTACTCTATTCTCCTATTCTCTTGCTCTTTAGCTCTTACAAATTACAAATAGAAAATACTCCTACCATACAATACATATGAGGGATATTTCTAGAGTTTTCCCTTCTACAACTCTATTTTATCAAATCGAAATAAAGACTACAACTACTCTACATTTATTATAATAAATGCCTCCAACAAACAGATGAGAGAAACTGCTCATGATTTGTGTTACAATCCCAAAACATTTAAGAACAATTACTTTTCCCAGTTATTACATTAATGTTCCTCTTTTCGAATTCAAAATTATCTTCAAAATGTGTGTTGGTACATTTCTAGTTGTCCCCCTCTTTTGCGCTTGCTTTGTTGGCTTGCTTGCGATGCTCCTACATCACATGAGTTTAATTATTGGCTTTAGGGTTAGTCAACAAAAAATAGAAAATTTACACAATGATAATAATTTAGGAATGTAGGTTATATTAATAACCATAAATAATCCTCCGCCTTAGACCCCTCTCTCTCTTGTGGAATCATAGCCCCCCATTGTTCTTCATTCCTCTCGTATCACAAACATGAATTAATATTTTTATTAATTGTTTTAATGCATGTATTTGGCCTCTAACCAAATTCAACTAATACTTTCTCTTTGCTCCAATACATTAGCTCCCCTCCCCCTTGTTTTTCACTATCCTCTGTGCAAAAAACCCTACATGTGTACATTCATTTTACAATTCTAGCTCCCTCACCATTAATCAACATATAATATCTCCAACCGTAAATCACACAAGAATTCGATCCTAAAAAAAATCACACATGAAATTTGTCCCAAAAAAACGTAGATACATAGGCACCCTAGCCAAAAACATATACATACATATAGGCACTCCAATCCAAAACCATAGACACTTAGGCTCGCTGGCCCAAATTGTGTAAGATAATTTCAAAATTCCTCATTCTGGCAGTAATTCCAACCAACAACCTCTCATTTTTCATGGCTTGTACCACCTTTCTCTGGTTCCAGCTACAATATTCTTCAAACATTATCAGTGCCCATATAAATTATAATAAGAAAACTCTCGTTCCCCTAAAACTTGCACAACCCAAGCAATGGGATCACCATTCACTGCACATGAAGTATCTCAGTTGTGGCTCTAGGAACTCCAACTTTGATAATGGAATCTCCAAGTATCAAATAGTTGCAACCGTTCCTCCTTCACAACCTCTTGACACAACTATGGTGGAAAGAAAATACACAACATAATATACAATATCATGCAACTTCTCATAACAATTAAAACACAACACAATCAACTTAAACATATGTAACAACAATGAAACAAACACACACAAAAATCTAGGCACATAAAACATAGATACATAAATGTAATTAAGGAACGACAACAAAAAGTGAGTAAGGAAAAATTTAAACTCACTGAATCAACAATTATCCCATCTTTTAGCATAATTAACATAGTGAATACAATCACTTATCCATATGGTTGTTTCTCTATTTCTTGAGCATCCATAGAAAGAATTTAGCTCACTATGATCCTAACCACTATTTCATATGCATTATTTATCCCCCCCTTTCGATCCTCACCCTATAGGATCATGCATTCCCTTCACTGTTTCACAATCCCTCGGATGATCCATCATTTTCCAAGGTGTTCTTGCACAATGAGAGCGCCAACTCATTACCATATTTTTCACTGAAATTCATGACTTGCGGAAATAATAAGGTTCCAATTTCATAGCATACATCGATATACCTTATGGTATTGCACCATTTACATATCCAAGATACCTTTTCCTGAAATTTTTCTCACTTTAATTCAGCCAATCAAATTGTTAGAATATTATAACAATTTGCAATTACTAATTTCTCAAATCTGTTCTATACAGAAAACTAAAATTTCCATGCATGAGTTTTTTGCGCATTATGTTTGTCTCTTGTAGCTATAGTTGTTGGTATTCATTATGGGATTAAATCACTTCCATATCCAAGACCATAACCTCCTACAATTTTTCTCAACTTTCATTTAGCCAAACAATTTTCGATATTTTTGCACATTATCATTTCATTGCAACATTTGCAATTAGTCTATGAAGTGATTTAAGAATCATATTATTTTAAGACTCAATCATTTCCAACTATTATTCATATTAGAAATGGAATTCAACCATTAGTAATTTTATCTAGAATGAAACTATCATTTGACACTCTAGGATTTTCATAATGCAATCAAACTTTACCAACAAACATAAAAGAGGTGCCAACAATCGTGGCCACATCTACACAATGCATCATTGCATTAACTCTAGAATATTATACATTCATTGTTATACCATGAATACATACTCTTGAATTGAATTGGTTATGATATCATAAGCAACATAATATAATATGCAATTAAATTTTACATAAATGCATTCTAGCATCAATAGAATTTGTATACTCAAGGCCCTATTCCTTTTCTCATCAATTCAAATATTGAGTTTTTCACTGAGGAAATTTTAACCTCAATTCCCTTGAGTATTTACACATCATAAAAAACCCAAAGGAATAACTGCATGGTTGTTATTACATTACTTATTTCTACCTGATCATTTGATATTTTGTAGAAGCTTGACAACTCGCTTAACCAACTTTTGATCTACATATTACTATCATCGTTTGTCTTCATATGGATGGGTTTTAAATATAGAAACAACATCATCAACATAATTTTCATCCATGCTATAAAAAAATTTCTTGGATACACAATCCATCTGTTAAGGTCCTAACCCGCACATAGGTAGATCAATGTATTCGGATGTAGTAAAGGTCAATATTAATAAG